>BOPP01000154.1:1140456-1150688 GCA_017312745.1 Gryllus bimaculatus
GAAACCTCTACATGTCGAGCGCGAAACCTCTACATGTCGAGCGCGAAACCTCTACATGTCGAGCGCAAACCTCTACATGGCGTGTATTCGCCCACAAATACGTATGTTAACGGTTTCTCTTTGAACAGCTCTGATTTTTGGACAGTATGGTGAGTCACAATCATTTTACTAGAACCTAAAGACAGCTTTTAATTATGGCTGCATTTCGTTTTCTTACAATGATGGGAAGTATGTTTCTACTGTAAAGCTAGCAGTGCCCAATATTTTGGGAAATCCGAAAGAGCCTATACCCTTCGAAAACAGAGATTTACCCTTTAATTTTGGATATGCTTTGATTGAGATGTTTTTTTTGGGCGCTGCTACCTTTAGATGGTACGGGTGGGAGGGACGTCGGACGTGAAGTCCCCCCTCCACACGTCGAGATGCAGGTCGGTGCCGGATCTAACCATCCAGCTCGAGGGGGCCACCGCCACCTCCCGAAATAAAACACTCAGTGCACCAACAGTATTAATAACCATAGTATTTGACTAGTAAATAGAACAGCTCGAAAACATCAATTAATCAAAACGTTTACCAGTGAGATAGGTCTGTTCACAAACCGGTTGTCAGAGATCAAAACGCTGGAGGAAAATAAACTTCTTCGAAAAAAAAAAAAAAAGTCGCCTCTCGTAATAAATTTCTATATTGGAAATTAGCACAGAGAACTGTCAAAACCATTTCGTAATTTACTCACAATATATCCGTTCCCTTTCGTCAAACAAACTGCCAAAGTAATTTCAAAACACATATAACCGTTTCACAAGCACAATGGAAATAACAGCGAACGCTGTTTTGCTCTTTTCGTGGACTCCTTTCCGAGTTAAACTCGTATTTGGTGGCCTTGTCACTTCATTTGTGATAAATTGATGTGCGTTCAATCAGTTCACGCACCATTGCATTAATTTAATGGAAAAATCACAGTTGGAGCGATAAAATGCAGGAGAAATAACGTAACTTGTTTCAAATGTTGCCATTGCAATTGCGCAAAGGTTCCTATGATTGGGTTAAGTTTGGAATATTGTATATTTTGAGTTTCATTGAATATTTTAACATTCTTGATATATTAAGGAGGATTCCAAGCAATTTTTGTTTAATAGACGTACATGTATATTTTTTGATATTTTGATATATAATTTTTGTAATCAATTTCAAAATAAAATATTTGCATTGTATCAGTAATTATTAATTACTAATGTAATTAACTTCCTTCTGAAAAACATTTAGAACTCTAATTCTACTTGTATATTTTATTTTTATAATTCAAAATTAGGTTTAATTATCACATATCTCTTTAATGAATTCGTAATAACGGCAGTATAGAAATAAATCGCGTTTCACTTCAGTATATTGGAAACCCTCAAAACACTTTTTCATTCAGAATGTATTTTAGATATTCTGCAGGATTTCAAATAAAATTGCGCCCATAGATTTATCTCGTATTTTGGTCACTCTTACCTGGCCATACCACTCCACAATTTCTACATTTCGCCATTCTGTAATTTCCTGGTAATATTTGCTATTGATGACTTAAAAATGAATCTTTTGATAAACCCGTTTCACAACGTCAAGTTTAAGTTCTATTTAGCATTAATTCTATTAGTTAAGTTCTATTAGTTATGCCTTAATTTCTGCTTTTCTCTTTAGACACAGGATCTTTGGACTTTACGTCATAAAACAAACAACAAATTTAGGTAAAGATCAAGTTACACAAAAGTTACTAAAAACACAAAAGTATGAAACAAAAACGATGAAATTAAAAAAACCGGAGAAAACTATAAATTACAGATAAACGTACCGAAACGGCTCGCAGTACTAATTACTAAATAAAATAATTATTCCACAACAAAATTATCCAAGCTTTTATTCATAAAACCAATGTGGTCTCCCACAGGACTAATATTGGCATAGGAAAAAAATGTTGCCACATAGTTATGAAAGTGTTTCCACTGCTGAAAACCATCAATTCAGATACTTCCACAATACTTCAGAATCCAGAAGCGCTGCATCTACAAAACTGTAACAACGTTCGAACGCGTAATTTTGTAGAGAGCTACAAAATTAAAGTAGGTTAAACACTAGGCCGGACAACCTCATTGCATGCAATGTTGTACTTTCTAGCAGCACACTAACCTTAAAGAGAGCCTGAGAATCTTACAGGAAGAGCTCTAAACGACTTAGAAGAGTTTACACGGCGAGGCTTAAAGACAATGCTGAGAACCAACTCGAAGTTACCATCTTCAGACGTTTTCCCGGTTAAAGCGTGGCATTTATGCTTATTACTACAGGCTAAGTGGAATACAATGGAAAATGGTTAAATAGCAACACGGAGGATCCTGAATAACACGAATCAGAGGAATAAGAGTTAAAAATATTTCGCCAGAACATTTTGCCACAACAAGATTCACGTTTAATAGAAAGACGAAATTGAATACAGATACTTGTAGATTACAAAGATTTTTGGTTATAGGAGCTTTGCCATAAACATAATAATATTTAAAAGAAAGGTAAAGGGGAGATAGGATGGTCGGATATATCAAGAAATTTGAGTTATCGAAGTTTGTGTAACTGAGGTTCTTCTGAAGGGGATTCACACCTAAAATGTCCAACCACAGGGATATGACAGTAGGCTATTTTACAGAATTATATATTTCTCACGTCTAACGAACAGACGTCATTTCATTCAAACGGTTTAGAATCATTGCTTAAATGAGAACTGTGATCAGGAACGATTGAGATATGTTGAAAAATATTTGTGAGGAGTTTCGAAGGGAACTGAACATAAATCACTCTTGTAAATACTTGAGTCGATTTTTACATTCCTCGTATACGTACGTATATACGGAATACTAGACGTGGTATAGGGTAAGTTATGAAATGCTGCGGAAAATAGATTTCGAGAATTAAACGGAAATACACGTTTTGAGGTCCCCTAATGCCGAAAAACTTATTCTCAAAATGTCCGTCCGACCCTTCGTCCGTCTATGAACACCACTAGCGCCTAAACCGGTTTTGTTTCAAAATGGATATTCCTCGGTCGACATTTTCAAAATTTTCTAAAAATCGGCTTCAAATTATTTTGTTACAATGTTCCAAATTACATATGCGGACATACTTCTCGGGTTATTATAACATAGAATGACTTGTCCTGGATACGGAATAAATCGACGTGTGTTACTAAACGCACGTATTTCGTAACTGTTGTAATTAAGTTGCTATCTACGTAACAGTACAATATGATCGTAACTGTTGTATTTAAGTTGCTATTAAATTCATTTCGCAATCACTAGTATGGGGTAAACTTTTCGCTTTTAAGGAATATATTAAAGTCTGTTACCTTGTTTATTTAATTCAATTTAATATTTTAGTGTCTGTTTATTAAGATCAGAAAACTAGCACAATTAAATAAACTTTTCGATTTGTTGTTAATAATATTAAAGAGAGAAGAGTAAATCACACTGTTAAAATCCTGTGTATTTTTGTGTTATGTCTCTTTGTTCATTTAATTTTTCTTCTTTTTTACAGACATCTCCTTCCCCTGGCTGAGACTTATTTACTCCAGGTACAGCACCGTTCCCGCTAATTACCATAGCTGTTGAACGGGGAAACACGAAATAATTAATTAATCAGGACTCTAACGTTAGAACCTTCCGGTCAGAGGTATTGCAGTGACATCAGTTGATGCCCTGAGCCAGCCGTTGTCTGAGTGTCAGCCGGTAAAGGTACATAGGTCGGAACACATTTTTCTGCTTTTGGCTGCCTCTCTGAACCTGCGGCTCAAGACGAGATGTTGAAGACTGATTATCAAAAGAACAACGTCAGAGAATGAAGCTTCTGAAAGCCACTCGATAGCGCGAGAGATCGAGAAGAAAATCGAGAGGCAAGCTTCTAGTTCGACTCCCCTCCAATTAATTTTCTCTCAAGGACGAAGAAATCGAGGAAAAAGAAAAGGCACGAAAATTATCAGAAGATGCCAGCCTACGCTAAAAGGCAACTGGGAAAGAAAATCGAGAAAAAGAAATTTCCTCTTCACAATTCTGGAAAATGTCGCTACCGAACGGTAATCAATAGAGGGTTGACAGGTCAAAATGAGACAAAGAGATATCGAGAAAAAAATTATTTTGTGGTGACATGAAGCGTTGTCTTTTGTGAAAACATTAAAGAGGTCTATAATGGACCAATTCAGGTCGTAATGATTGATTTTGTTTTCCAATCCCATATTGAACAGAAAAATTATAAGTTTGTTACCCCAGCATTTCAATTATACTTGTATGTGTCGCAGAAAAGAGTACTATTTATCGAATTTAGTACAGTGCTGACATTACAAGTACAATAAGTTAAATTATAATTAATACAGAACGACGTAGCGCTTTTCCATTTAAATTCTTTGAAATTTACTATATGTCAATAATATAGCATAATGAACCTGGTATTACATTTATAACAATTTTAACGCATACTCGATAAAAAATTAAATTTTCATAGTGATTTTATCTAGAATTTATACGCGAGGAAGCACAATCTTAATAAAGAGTGATGTTCTAGAAAATGTGATGTCACGGCAAACAATATGTATTTATTTAACGCCTAAAACAGATTCAAATTTGTGTGACGTGTAATGGGGTGAAATGCAACCTGTGCACGTTTTCTTGAACTCTCGAATCCCTACCTAACTCATATACATATTAAATTGACTTTTTGTCGAACCACGCGTGCATCCTGCTTCAGAAGGTGTAAGTACCTTTATTTGGGGGTGAAAGGACAGCACACACATACAGACATACACAAATACACCCATGCCCGAGGCGGGACTCGAACCCGCGGTCTTCTGGGACGAGACGGCACGAGTGCGCTATCGATCTCGGCCTTCTAACCGGCATTAAGTTGAATTATTAAACCAGATAGGAAAGAACGTTTCTGGAAAAAATTGGTAAAAAAGTATTTGCTCCCGCAAATTGGTAAAAACGTTTTGCAAAGGCAAATAAGCTATTGTCCCTTATTTGGGCTTATCCCTTATTATGCCCTTCGTAACGCAATCGACTTTTGTCGCGAGAACACGGAACGCGATTATTTGAATAACTTCATTCCCCACTCAGCTCAAAAGATCGTTAACAGATAGTGAAAATTACATTTGTATCCAGGAGCAAAACAAGAGATCATCTCGGCGTTTGTTCAGAGGATTAGGGAAACTGGCCAAAAAAACAGAATGAGAAGAGAGTCAGTGACTCAGAAGATGAGTTACAGTACTTGTCATATGCATGTTTAGTCATTCAAAATTTCACAGAAGCATTTGCACAGTTACGCAATTACGCCTACACATATTCAATGACATTCTCAGAAGTTTAACACAAGCACTAACATATTGTTCCGTGTTAATTTTACATCCACCAACATTACATACCATCGATAAGGGCGAAACTGTGGTACATGGGGTGAGAATATACCAGACTCCAATTCTTGAGATCTACTCGTTCTATTGACAGATATCGAAACTTTGCTGTTTCTAACTTTCACAAAAATCTAGCATGATGATTCTGGAAAGTTTTGCTTTATAAAAGTGATTCATGTTTGATGTGTCGTGCTGAATGGCTGTGCTTAATTAGTGTGGCGTTACTTTGTTGAGTTTGCTGATATTGTTTTGTATGCTGGGCTTTAGTGAATGCTAACCATCTCGAGATAAGTTAATGTGACAACAGCAAACAGAAAAATATCAACAATACTCAATAAAACAATCCCATACTATTTTTGCACAGAAATTCAGCACGGCAATTGGTGCGAAAATAAATCGATTTTATAAAGACAGACTTTCCAGAATCTACATGCTTGCAGTTAGTGCAAGATAGAAACAGAAAACTTCTTATACATATGAAAAGAATTAATATATCTCAAGAAACAGAGCCAGGCATATTCTCATCTCATGTCACACAGTCTCGCTCCGTTTGAATTGAATTGAATTGAATTGAATTTGCCTTATTTTACGTGTCGAGACTCGGGCCATCAGGCCCGCTCTTCCGTCTGACCACGCAAATTTCGCTACGCTCCTTTCACCAACTAGGAGAGAAAGGAGGTATTTCTTGGGCGAGAAACAGGCGATTTGAATTTAGCTCAGAGGCGTCATTTAGGCTTGAAGATCTTTTACATGCAAGTAAATCTACGCACATGGGACAGCCGGCTTTACTTCCCCTCCGAAGGAAGGCGTACGAAGGATTTTTTCGCCCTTAAAAATCCACGGCTTCGATCGGGTTTGAACCCGCCAACTTGGGTACAACACTCCAGTACGCTAACCGTTACACCATCGCCGCCGTTTGATGGTATCATATTTAGAATAAAGGTTCAAAACATTTTATTTTTTACTGATACCTTCTTTTTGGCTATTGCCTTCGATTCGGATCTCGATATACAATGCATAAATTCCATATACAGTGCACAGTGCATACAGTTTCCTGGATCAAGAGGATGATGGTTATGAGGGAAATATGTTAATAGTTGAATGATGCTACATGTTCTGTAATGGAGGGAGTTCTGAAATGGAAATATGAACAGTCAAACCGAGTCGTGTTAACATGTAGTTAATTAGTAAATCTGAATAAGTAAACCTGAATCAATAAAATTTCGTAAAAAAAAATCATGTATGTATAGTACCACAAGCGTTAACTGGTTCTAATGATCACAGGCGATAAAAAGCTCTCGAGCCGAAGGACCTCAGCCTTTTCGTCGCCACTTGTTCATTAGAACTCTTGCAACGCCCTTCATGCATAAATAACTATTTCTTAATTTAAATGAATCCCATTCGTTTAAACGAAAAGCGAATTTCTGTATAAGAAAGAATACTTCATTACACTTTTCGAGAGGAAAATGGAAAAGGAAGAAAGAAAAAAATATTTGAACACTTTTGAATACATTCCCTTTAGATTTATGTGGACACGAAAGTCAATAATATCACTTGAAGTTGGAATACTTCAAATAAAAAACCATTTCTAGAATAAATATGCGCACGTAAAGTTGAAAAAATAAACATGTGTAATTTAAACAAAATTTGTAAAATATTAAATAAAATACTTTAATTTTAAAATTTCAAAGAAAAAAGAGTGGATTAATACTCGAGGCACATTTGAAAATGAAAATAGTATGAGAATCAAGAGTAAAAGTAAACTAAGTGACGAATATTAGAAAATAGTAAACGAAGTAAGTATTAAAACGACTTAACCAAGCCTGTAAGAGTTTGTACACTAGGTTAATCGTTGTCGTATCAGGTATATTACCTTGCCTGCCAGAAAAATAAGTTCATAGTCATTCATTGAAGAGAAAAGTACTTCGTTGAAATACTTTAAATTTACAATTAGTAAGAAATACATTATAAGACAAATTAGTAGTGGAAAATGTTCATTACATCGCACTTCTTGTTTTTGGAGAAAGTATATATAAAGCTTAATGTTTGTGATATTGCAGTTTCGATGGTAAAAGGTGAAAGTTGTTAAATAAACCCTTTAATAAACCCCTTAATCTCCCCCCCTACGTCACATATAGATTTTACTGATTTTCTTGACTGAATAAATCTAAATCTAAATCTAAACATATTATATAAGTATATACACATGCTTGTTAAATACACACATACATACACACACCGATGCATAGAAATACACATAACTTAAATACAAATAAAACACGAAATCTGTTTTAATAATCTGGTTTCTTTTCGATGCATGTTTTAGCCTTCCTTCAGTAATTCAACTGCAGAAGGTCAAAGAAAATCTTAAATGTTTTTTCTTTCCAAGGACCCATCCCTCGCGAGAGTAAATTTATTAATTTTCGCTTCGAGAAACAAAACAATAAAATAGATCTCTCTAAACGCTTAGCCCTGTACCAAATGGAAGTTATTTTTCGGAGTGAAAAAGTTTCCATTCTTCTCGTAACTCTTCCAACAACAAAACTCTGAGCCTCGACTTTCTTGGCGGTTGCGCTGTTTTGGGAGATTGGGCCAAAGAACGCACAACCGGTTTCGAGAGCTCGGCATGCGCAGAAAAAAACATGCATTAATTTAATATTTAAATTAAAGTTGACTGCTCTTCATTTCCAAGGCAAAACATTTTCGTATTTCTGAAGCAACAAGTTGGAAAATGCATTACGTGAGATAAGGGACAAGTTTGTTCGTGTAGTACGTGGCATTGTCCTCGGGGGATGTTACGTCTGAATAAAAAAGAATTCAACAGCTTGGTGTAGAAATTTGTACGTGCTCCATTGTAAGTCAATATAATTGCGTAAATTCAAATCGTAATTGCGTCAACACCTATAAAATCTATTTTGTAATGTGTAGGGCATGGTCTTTTAGGTGCTACAAAACCGGAAAAAAATGTATTGTTTTGTGCTTAAAAAGTGAAAAATATGTGTTACGACAATATAAATATATATAAATATATATATATATATATATATATATATATATATATATATATATATATATAATTACTCGTATGAATTAATAAAAAATAGAAATATTTTTATAAATATTATAAATAAACAGTACCCAAGACCGAAAGAACGAACCGAAAGACGTTTCGAAGTAAAACGTGACGTCATTGTTCTTATCACTCTGCTCTTTTCGTCTGGGTATCTGAGGACGTTCGGAAGATATACGAGTTCTTCGATTTTTCTATAGCGGACGGTGACATTAGGTCATTGTTGCACCTCCTGCCTTTTATAAAATGAACATTTTTTAATGAATTCGCGAATGTTTATTTATTTATTTATTTACGTCAAAAGCTGTTAAAAACTGTGTGTGACGTGCTATGGGAAGAAGTTACTTTGAAGTTACATTTTTGTCCAGGAGAAAAACAAGGGTCATCTCAGCATTTGCTCGCGGCTGAAGTACGACACTACCCACGAGCTGAAGTACAACACTTGTTACAGGTTCTTTACAATTATACAAAATGGTAAATAATACATTAAATGTCATTCTTAAAATTAATATTACTTTCCTTTTGGATGCTCGTTCTTCTCAAGGCAACTCGTGGCATTAGAAATGTGCTTACCACTGTTAAAAGATTTATTTTGTAAGGAAGGAGGTACAATTACCTATTGCTATCGGCCACTAGAAAAATCGAAGTATACTCGTGGTTTGAATGAATGTTATCGATCGAAGCTACTGTCTGAATCCACAGTCGTGTTAGAAACGGCCCTCAGACGTTTTGACAGTTAGTGAACCAGACTGACTCCACTCAACTGGAGAAGTCTCACAGTAACGTGTGATATATGACCAACAACTGCATTCCAAACTGCCGTGTCTTTCGCCACATATCCGAAAATTCCAAAATATTAAACTTGAAAATACTCAAAATATTGTTTTACTCACATAAAATCGAGCGAAATATACAATAATATTTGTTTCGTATATTTGTATATTTTGTATTATTTATTGTCATGCAACTTAATTAAAATATTTATTTTTAGGTGATGTGCAATTTGGCGTAGGGAAACTAAGGGGCGCCAAAATCAAATTGAATTTCTGTTCAAGTTACAAAGCTCAAGATGAAGTGGGAAGGGGTATGTTAATTTCTTAAAAGTCCAAACCCTAGTAATGACTCTCCTTTTTTATTGAAAAAATAAATTTAGTCTGTCAGTGTGACAGTGAACGAAATGACAAATGATGTCGAATACAGCAGTCAGATATTCAATCTATTTCAGCACATTGTAAATGAAGCAGAAACTGTACATCTTTGAATTTCAAGCACTAAAGCACTCTTCAGCGTACTTCGTTCCAATTTATGAATCATCACAAAACTGATACTGTCAAATGTAATATATTTGACTTTATATTATTTCAAAGGTTAATAACTTAATAACATTTAATTAACATTAACTTAATAACATTTCAAAGTTTAACCAACCTCAACTACTTATTCCTCTCCTATTATTTTTATGAATATCGATGTAGCTTCATTATCTGTTGGCGTTTTCTTGCGTCTCAGTGGGCAGTGTAGTTAATCAAATAATCCTTCTCATACAACTCGCGACAGTAAGTCGATTCTGCCACGAAGTGCACGATAAAGGATGATGTCGTAGGCTTCCACGGTGAGTCATGATTTGGGCTGTCCAGGTGACGCCGTGTCGAAGGCTGAGGTGCCGACATTTCGACCGACATATCTCGGCAGTAAGGTAGTACAGCCCTGAAGAGGTCGAATATGTCGGTCGAGATT
>BOPP01000154.1:1155972-1168472 GCA_017312745.1 Gryllus bimaculatus
GGAGGGTGACGGAGGGTGACGGAGGGCGACGGAGAGCGACATTGGGCGATGGGGGGTGACGACGTCGACGGGGGCGTCGTTGGCGGCAGAAACTGCGGAGACAGCGGGGAGGGCTGCTCACTGGAATACGAAGTTGCTCTCGTGATGCCAGGCCTCCGCATCCCCTGCCGCCGCCGCCGCTCTCCTCTCCCGCGTCGGGAACTCGGCCCGCAGTCGCATCCCTGGGGAACACCGCCTCGCGTCACCGGAAGAAAACCCGCGAGCGACGTCGCCTTGGGACGGGCAACGGGATGGGAAGGGAAACCTGAGAGAAGAGGCAGGGATTCGCGTGATCCCAGCCACAACACCCCCCGTGGCACGGCGATATGCATGAGAAGAAGACGAAATAGAAGGAATGCGACCAAAGGTGCAGGAGAATGATAAAAAAATCATAGTGTCATGCCCAGGTTGCAAATTGGACGGCGGGTATCCGTGAGAAAAAAAAATTCAAAAATGAAAACTGGAGGTGCTACCACAGTACATTCTTTCTTGCATTATTTTTAACTTTTGCAGTTAAAAAAAAAATTCTATCGCTTATGCGCGAGTGTAACGAGCGCGTAGGAATGTTGTCTATTCGATAAAAAAATAAAATATTTGCAACAGTTTTCGAAAAAACCAACAGTAAATTTTAACTCATTGCATTAATTTTAAGCAAAAAGTACGCGAAAACTACCCACTTAAAAATGTGCATGATCTTATTTAAAATTATTTTCTGAGAACAGATTTCATTAGCAAAAATATATATTCAGTATTGTAGTTCTAGGAAGAAGAAGAAAAAATGAACTAATGCAATTTTCGAAAATTCAGAGTTTTCATCAATAATGAGACCGGTAATCAAAAAATATTTTCTCTAAAATGTCTTCGAATTGTTTTTGGTCGAGTAGAGAAAATTCGCTTGATAATATACCATACATCCCAATTTTCATTAAAACCTTCGGAATTTTTATAATTACAAAAATTCATCTTTTTTTGCCGCCTTACTTCTTCCACACACCCTCCTAACAAATCATTCAATAAGAAATATTTCTTAAAGCTTATTCCTGAGTATTACATATTTGAAAATATTAGCAGGTTTGTCGTAATTTTACGTTAACTTCAAACAATTTTTTTAAAAGCACTTGAGCATAGATTTTTATTTGAAAAATGGCTGCAAAATTTTGTTTTAATCCCCCTGTAACTATGAAGCATAACACACTGAATTCTATGATACAACAACAATTACCATAAAAACTTTTGAACAAAAAAAACAAAAAAAATAGTCGTACCCTGTATTTTTCTTCTGATTTGACCATGTTTCGTTTAGAATTTGTTTCAAGATATTGCCGAAGTAAGATACATGTTGTAATATAACGTTTAACCTACTGAAATCATCAGGACACTCATTCGCTGTAATATCTACCTCTACTTTTCATGAAACATAAAGCCCTGTATGTTAAGACAATAATCCTATTTAGTAGTAAACAAGTCAGAGAATTAATTGACGACTTTTACGTCAGAAACCAGAGATCTGTTCCGTTTCTTGATGTACTGCCGACAAAATTCGAAGCAACGGGCATCGCTACTATACTATGAGATGTAAACGCCCAGCCCATGAACAAAATGTCCTGACAAGAACACAAGTCACTTCCCGTATAAACGATGGACCAGGAGGATGCAGCAATCAAATACTCAAGACGATGATCGAAACGATAACATTATTTAAACTATAAAACCTACAGAAATCCATGCAGATATATTTATTTTAACATCATGATTGGTCATTTATTTTTAATATAACGTTTCGACAAATTTTGGACAGCTTCACAAAAAACTTCAATTAATCATGTTATATTTCCAGGTACGTCAGCTGCTACGGTTTTTAGTCCTGTAAGTTTATTGCAGGTTTTTATCACAGGATGTGGCGGTGTAGCGGTTCTTTCTCTGCTGTATCGGGAGACCGGACCTACACATCGGCTTGCAGGATTTTCCACAACAAGGTATCTCCCAACAGCGGAGCACCGCATCAAGCGGGACAAGCTCTAAGCTCCCGACCGGTCTCCCTGCATGTGTGATAATGTAGTGCATGTTAATGTGTTGTTTAGGGGTGGAGATAGGACTAGAAGAGGAAGGAAAGATCGCGCGCGGTCCGTGGCCCGTTTGTTAGAGCACTGCTCCGGCATTCGCCTGGTGTTGATCTTAACCATCATAGCCGGGAAGAGCTCTAAGCTCCCCACCGGTCTCCCGCCATGTGTGGACTGTAGTGCATGCTAGTGTAAGGGGTGAGGATAGGACACGGAAGAGGAAGGAAAGATCGCGCGCGGTCCGTGGCCCGTTTGTTAGGGCACTGCTCCGGCATTCGTCTGGTGTTGATCTTAACCATCACAGCCGGGAAGAGCTCTAAGCTCCCCACCGGTCTCTCGCCATGTGTGGAGTGTGGTGCATGCTAGTGTAAGGGGAGAGGATAGGACAGGAAGAGGAAGGAAAGATCGCGCGCGGTCTGTGGCCAGTTTGTTAGGGTACTGCTCCGGCATTTGCCTGGAGTTGATCGGAGAAATCATGGAAAAATACCGATCAGGGCAGCCATCCGCTAGAAGTTTTGTGCAGAAAGCGTCTGAATACGACCTAGGTTTGTAGCTAGTGTCGAAAATAGTGTCACCGTCCGGACTGGAACCCTAGGACCTCTCGGCCAGAGATTCGACGTAAAGAGAATCGCCACCATATTAGGCGATGTAAACGTCCGACAGACAAAGGAAATGACACAAGAGCGTTATGTGACGTCATGGATACTCACAGCGACCACAGACACAGAGCTTTCGTATAACAATATATTTATTAACAAGAAAACAAACCAAATATATACACTTAATAATTTACTTACACCCTAGCTCTGATAGACCTACTATCCCCTGATCGCGGGAGCGATCCAACCCCGAGAGAAGATGGTTTTGATTGTGGCATTCGCCACTCCTACTTTTGAAGCGCGCACAAAGCCTAGCTTCCGTGACCGGATGTCACGCTGGGACACAAAGTCCGTTCTGGCGCACCAACGGCTGGTTTGCCTCGATCGCAGGAGCGATCTTATCCGATTGAGAATCGGCGTGAATCGTGGCACTCAACCACTCTTCACCTCGGAGCACGCACACAGCATCGCTCCCCCGTGACCGCAGTCACCCAAGGACATAAAGTCCGCAGGCTTCGTCAACTAATGACTCCGGCCTCGCGAGCCTGGCTCGCATATGCACCGTCTTGGCGCCAAGTTTTGTGCACACGCACGAGGTTCTCCCACCGTCTCCAGAACCTACCTACTGGCTCCGTACACTCTGTTATATAGGCGAGGCCCACGTGACCTCCTACGTCACGCCACCCCCTCGCTTGTTATAACAGTGAAAAGCTTCTATAAGCCGGAAGACACCCAAAGCCTTGTGTCTCCCGTCTCCGCGTTCTTCCCTTTACGGAAAAACCCTTCTTCCTGTGGCGAGACTAATCCGCAACCAAGCGTCCCCAAATAGATGCCATGAGGCACGCTGGCTAATACGTTACAGTTACAAGCTTAAATGATAGTCCAGAAGGCACTAGCGGATCCGGGGGGAGGGGTTATGGGGGCCACGACCCACCATAAGGCCTAGAGTTTTCGTTTACCTTCCTTTATTTGACAAACCTGATTTATATATTTATTTATATTTGCATTATGTAATTATTTAAACAATAATATTGCGTAGTACCTTATCTATAGTACGTGTTTAAATTATTAGACTTGAATTTCCTAAATTCTATGATATAATTTGAGAGAAACACTGTTAAGTGTGATGTCTGTGAAAGGTCCTGGCAGATTGCAGATTGTCGAAGTGACAATGAGGCAATACCAATACAAAAATTCCTTGAAAGGAACTTCTTCCCCAAATTAGTTTGGTTCCCTAATGAAAGTGGTATTTTTATGCACAATGATGTCCAGTGCCATAAAGGCAAAAGAGTCTTCAATAATTCGGAAGAAAGGCAAGTTAAAGAGTTACCATGGCCACGGAAAAGCTCTGACGTGAACTCCATAGAAAAGGTATGAGGTAATAGACGAGATTTGGTATCGCGAAGATGAAATTAAAAACTGAGGTACAAAGTTGGTAAAAATTATTCCAAATAGGATACAGTTGTTGATTAAGATCAAAAGCACGAACACTAACAGTAACTATTAAATGTATGACTATAACATGTACACGAATGTAAACGGGTAATAAATGTAAATCTTTTACGAAAAATGTCTTAAGTCAAATAATTTTAACACGTCTGTAAACAATACACACTATAAAAACTTCTTCTTCTTTTGCTTCATGGAGTTAGGCCTGAAGGCCTGTTTGCACGTCAAGAGAGTGAGTCTTTCCATCTTGTTAGTGGGCGGCCAACATTTCTTCTTCCTTTAGGATTGTACTGATATATTATTATGGGGATTCTGTTTAGAGGCATGCGTTGAATATGGTCATGCCAGTTTCTCTTCAATGATTGGATTCTGTCCATCAGAATAAATATATTCAGTTCGGTTGTGATGTCATCTTTATATTGTCTATCTAAAATATTGTAACCTACTACTGAACGTAGGAATTTCATTTCAGCGCTTTCTATTTTCCTTCTGTCAGCTGTATTTATAGTCCAGTTATCGCATGCAGAAATTAGCGTAGGTATTGTCCCACTCATATTATAGAATCTATTTAATTTCCGGCTTATGTCATTTTTCTGACAGCAAGACACATTGAAGTCTAGGTAGGTGAAATTATTTAATATAATATACTATATACTATAATAACACATATTTATTATTCAACAAAAATATACGATGCCCCCCCCCCCAAATGATCGGCTGGATCCACTCCTGCCATGAGTATGTGGCAATAGAAGATTTAAGGAGATCGGAAAATTGTCAAATATTTGAATTACAAACCACTAGAATTAAAACTGTTTTTTTTGTTTCAAACAGTTTGGGATTTTGTCCAGCTGCGGGTGAGCCCAACTAAAGAGTGTGTGGGTCACAACGGTTGGGTGAATGCACGCACACTCATACGCACACGTTCTCCCTCTCTCTCTCTCTCTCTAACTTTGTGCGACCTCCTGGCTTTTAAAGCTTTTAAAACTCGAATTGAATATTAATTGAAAACATTGCTGTGCTTTTATTGCTCTCCGGATCCGCGAGGTGTAGCCTCGATGGACCGCGTTTAAAACCGAAAACGTCGAATCGATCTCGAATAGAGACTTTAAAACCTCCTCACGACGTGAGCGTATTCTTCGTGATTGACTGCCACTGCGGAGAAATAGGCTTTCCGGCTAATGAAATGTGTGCGGTGCTACTGGTCTGCGAACGTTATTTCCTATCTTATTGTCGACGCTCTCTTGTAAACTACGATTTTATATAATATGTTTTCGGTACCTTTTCATCTCCTAGCTCTCTTTCTTCTTCGTCTTCTTATTCTGCATCATCTTCACCTAGTTTCTTAATAACAGGCGGTATGTAAATGCCAAAAAGTAAAACAAAAAACTAGACATGATTGTGTAAATCAATTGTTAAAAATTACTGAATGGTGCAAATGCCAGAACTTCACTATTTACCACTTAACATAGACATGATTATTGTTAATGTGCATGTTTAGGATAAATTACGAATATTATATTTCATGAAATAGCCACTTACTGTTCACAATATCACAGTGGTTGGATAAAGTCTGAAGTACAGACAGTTTTGAAGCCTACTTCGGACTTGTCGGATGAAGTCAACAGTAGCTACGTATATGAAGAGGTGGTCAGGATACGGGAGGAAAGTTTTGGTGACGAGGAATAGTACGAAGTGTGAACAGAGATCAGATCGCTTGTGCGACGTTTCTAAGACTAGAACTGGTGAGAGAGAAGGTGTTTACTTTCCAGTTCCACTATGTTAGCAGTAAATTTCTATTTACAAGCCGCCTCCTAACTTAATCTCATTGCATTTCTCAGTTAGCGATTAGATATGGAGTTCCGTCTTTGCGATCATACTATGGTTTAAGCATTTACAATCTACTTCAAGAATCTTTAATATGTGCAAAACGCAATTTCCAACGTATGTACCAAAATTGATTGATTCATTTATTGACTAATATATTGACTAGTGCTTTCTGCAACGTCAAGCGTTTCAATTTTATTGATCCATTCATTAATATATTGGTTAGGGTTTCTTGGGGCGCCAAGTGATTCGGATTGATTGACTCATCGATGAATATATTGATTAGTGGTTCCTGAAGTGTCAAGTGCTTCGAATTGATTGATTCATCGAATCATATTTTGATCAATATGTTGGTTAGTGATTCCTGCAGGATCAAGTGCTACGGTCATTTGACCCGTGAATGTAGTATATGTAATATCTAAGAACGTGGTATTGTTCCTTTTTTGCTGAAAAAGTGAAATCTGGTGCCGACCTGATTGCCAACTTGACGGGTTTCTCCCAGCAGGTATCTCTGCCACAATCTCTGATCTCTGGACATGCTGGGTGGGGTGGTGTACATAAGTGTGTCTCCCAACCTAGTACCTATAGAGCTCGTGTTAAAAATCCACCACAATCAGGACTTGAATCCTAGGATCTCGCGCACAGTAGTGCTGCAATGGCAACAGTTGTCGCCCTGAGCGACCTCAGCCGGTTGAAGCTAAATTACTTCCTGCAAACACACAAGTAGCTACATACTCATCACGAAGGATCGGATTCTGATGAAAATGTCCTATAAAATTACTAAAAAATAAGAGAAAAATTACCTCTGAAATGACTTAAAAAGAAGGGAAAATTACCTATTTTTTAAAAAAAGATTCAAACATTTTTATGAATACATTTATTTGTTAAATGAATTTGATAATATTAAATAAAATTTATTTACATGAAATTGTATATATAATATTTTTATTTTAGGAGAAAATGCAATCCTTAGCTCTGGTCCTCCAACCGTCAGATTTGAAATCGGGAGGAAGTTACTAACGATCCCTGTCATTTTCAGAGTTCGAGGAACAGAATCCACAACAATGATGAATTTCGTAATGAACTGATAATATAATAAAACTTTTTTTAGTCTGTCAATGTAAATTCATGTAACATTCACTAACAAAATAACACGAAAACGAACCCACAAAGGAACAAAAAGGCAACAGGAAAAAGAAACAAAATGAGTAAAAGTGACAAAAATGACCTTAAAATTGGGGGTCCAGAAAAATGAGCTAAATATTGAAAATTGGCAAAAACTGGCAAAGGATGACCAAATAACTACACAGTTCTATCACCTACAAGTCGTAATAAACATTCATTTGCCAGTTAGCTAGGTCTAGATTGCACCAATGAAAAGATGTGTCATCAGAATTCGAGCCCAATCATCACATTACTGCAGCTAAGGTCGATAGCAACATTAACTGGATGTGGTGAGAAGTGATCCTTTCATCGTAATTCAAAGAGCTTTATTCGTCTGGTTAATATGCGATTTAACCGTATTATTAATTCATTTTCCATATTACGGTCTTCAGCCATGACATTGATATGTTCAACGCAGCAATATCATAATCGTATATTTTTAATGTTAATGAACTCCTCTCTCCCAACTTGATTGGTAGTGCAGTGCATGTGAGTGAGTGTGTGGGAGTGAGTACAATCTGTCGATCAGACGCAGGGATGTCATATTGGGGGGGAAAGGGGCATCGACTTGCGGGAAGAAACTGCTTTTTGCGGGAATACGCCCAAAGGGCGGAATTTATTGTTTCCTGGAAGACTTTTGGATGATGCATTAGTTTTTTTGCTTATCACATCAATAGTACCCATCTTTTCCTATAAATTTTAGAAAATATTGATTGGTTTCACGAACAAGAGTTTTAGTTTCGAACATCTTGCGGTCATTTCGAAATTATATCAGAACCCGCTTTTTATTTTTAATTAAACAGATAAACTCATGCCCACATTTTTAAAAAAAATGTATAAGTATTGAAATCTCTTGACAACTAGTTTTTATGCATTGGAGTTTTTAGTTTTAAACATCTTGTGCAGCTATTTTTAGATGACTAGCCCCGATGTCAGGGTCCGTTTTTTCATTTTATTTATTTATTTATTTATTTATTTATTTATTTATTTATTTATTTATTTATTTATTTATTTTTGAATTTTTTTTTACCACTCATCTTACACCATTCACACGGTGTCATTTGACGGTATTGGGCGAATTTTTATCCCTGAGATGGCAGATTTTTGCCAGTAAGGTCCTGGGCAACCCTGATCAGAGGCACTGCACTGCCATCAGCGCATCACCCTGAGCAAACTCAGCCGACAGTCTCTCGCGAAAGCTTACTCATTCTCCGCGTCACCCGGTCGTCCGGGGAAAGAGGCTGGCGTCTGGCTGGCGCGACTGCAGCGAAATGAATCAGCTTCCATTGCTTACGCTGAAGCCAGCCCCACCGCGCAATAGCAACCTTTTACAAAGGACGATTAAACAATTCCGTCGCTTCAAATTCACGTTGCATCGTTAATTCGCGATGAAGGAAAATATTATAAACTAGCTCCAGTACGAAATGCATTTCGTAGAAGCTGCGTGCGTTTGTGATTGCAGCATTAAAAAAACAAGCAATTTGGATACAGCGAGTTATAAAAACATTGCTCTGAAAAAGTAGCCGCAATATTGTAATCTCCACAAATTGGAAGCAATTCAGAATAAATTAGTATGTCAGATTTTAAAGCTTCTATGGTACAAGGGAAATAAGAAAATTCTGAAGAAATTATCAATAGAACTATCAAAAACTTTTTTAACTTTTTTTAACTTCTCAGTTCGTTTTTATTCTTGCCAATATATTAACGAGTCAATCGTTTTTAAAATATTGGTTTATCTGCAAATGTGCAATAATATTCCGTAACTATTTTCCGAAAGGGTCAACATAATAATTGTACGTCATTAAATTAATATTCTAAGTTCCAGTCACTCACCATACACTTGAACACTTCAATCTGACCACTGAGAAATTGCAGAAAGGATGTTTACCTGAAAGAAATACAAGGTAATAATTTATTATACGATTCAAACTAATACAATTTATTACAGAAAAGTGAAAAAGAAATAAAACAAAGAAAATACCGACGACAGGTAAATACTACTGTATTACGAATTGGGCACTTGAAACGAAGACCCTGATCAGGATTATGAGCGATATTTATTGAGGATTATGAGCGATAAATTTTAAAATAATCCATTAGCAACATGATACATATTAATTAACACTGACAAATCAAATAATGTAACTAGTTCCATTGTATAATTCTTTTATTAATTATATTAATGAGAGCCTCCTATATTTGCTACCTGGAAGCGCGAAGCGTGGGAAGATATAGCTAAGCCGCTTATTTAACCGGGGATCTTTTACATGCACCAAATAAAACATGATCACTGTGTATTTTTTGCTCTACATAGATCCTTGCACCTCAACCGGGATCAAACCCGCGTTCTGGGAGAGTTTATTAAACTAGATTAAATTGCCTGTAAGCGAGACTTGATTGCGTCTTTTTATGTGTACGGCCATTTATTTGAGCTATTTTTACTTATTAGACACACTTTTGAAAAAAAAAGAAACAAAAAAGAAAAGAAAAAAGTAAAGAAGAGAGAAAATCTTGGACGGTTTAGACGAGAGGAAGTTTTGCCAAAAGCTCTTTCTCAGCATCAAGGTGAACCAAAAGATGGACTTGATTATTCTAAGCATACGCACAAAAATCTCCTTTTTCGACCCACAAAATGGCATACTCAATAGCCTTAAATGACGCCCCCTTTGCAGCGTCGTGTTTCGTGGCAGCTGCAGCACGCGGGAGTTTGGAAGCTGATTTACATGCTTCAGCCCGCCGATGCGGCGTCAGTAAGTGCCTTTGCGGAGGCGCAAATCCAATTTCTTAGCCCTAACCTCTCGGCTCGTTCTCACCGAATGTGTGCTTACGTTCCACTCGATCGGCCCAAAAAGCTTCCGCTTTAACGATAAGGTTTCGCTTTGTTTCTAAGTAGCGACTGCGTCGAGGGGCGGGGAAGTACGAAAGGATAGTTACGCATTGTGAGTGGCTACGAAGATACAGATTAAGTATGTGTGGAGATTTCAACATTGATTTTCTGAGCGAATCCCACGAAAAAAGAGCTGTTTCTCAATTTAATGCTTTCTTTTAATTTAGATGTTACGGTGAATGTACCTACACGGAATACATTTAAATACCAAAAAAAAACAACATTAGATCAAATTATAATAAACAAAACAACAACTAGATATGAAATAAAAACTTCTAATCTTGGTTACAGTGACCACGATGCCCAAATTCTTACAATTACTAATAACATGAACGCTGACACAATGAATAATACACGCGTATTGCAGAACATTCACTAACGTTAACATAAAATTATTTACGGATTACTTGTTGAAGTAGTCATGGATTCTGGAACACAGTTTACAACGCTATTGACACAAATGAAAAATATAATATATTATATATAAAATATATATATATATATATATATATATATATATATATATATATATATATATTTCAAAGCTTTCATTTGACTTTAACTCATGCTTTCCTCTCAAAAAGAAATAATTAAACATTTCACGGAAAGTATCTCTATACCTGAAAAAGCATACATTTCCAATTAGTCTAGAACAAGCATATATAAGAACTAGCATATATTTCCAATTATATTACCATTAACGTTTTATATGTAAATAAAACAAAATTAAAAAATGAATAATTGAAACAATTTGACTTATGACATACAACCCAATGTTAAACGGGAAACGCAATATCTCGGAAAACTATTTGAAATAATTAAATTGTTTTTTTTCAGAATAATAATAATAATAATAATAATAATAATAATAATAATAATAATAATAATAATAATAATAATTGTGGTCTTAAAAATGATTCTATTTCAGAGAAATTTATCGGGAGAGATAAAAAAATCACTTTTTTAATTAGTATTTCCTGTTATTGATTAGCATGCTCAATTTCGTATTTATATATCCCTTCTCAGATATGAATAATTCTACCATTTTTACAACCATTACTATTTATTTACTGTGTTTGGAACGACATTTTGAACTCGTATTGCTCGTGGCTCTCCGTTTATGTTAAAGAAATTTCTTCTTGATCACAACATTGCAAGTTCTCATACATTTACCTATTATTCGAAGGAATGAAGGTCAAGCTGATATGCGTAATGGACCAATCAGGAAATTCGTTCTCCTATCCCTAGAATCAAGAAATCTAATACGAAAAGGGAACTAGTTTTACAAGTAACTGTCTATTCTCATCTGTTTTCTTCAATAAAAACTACTCTTCATGAATGAATATTCTTAGATAAGTGACCTTTTCGACAAATTGTCAATAATTCCTCGATTGTTACTTACCCTTTGCCCGGTTTTTGTACAATGTCCTTTTCGATCAAATAAATATCGTAATTTCAAACAGACTAATGCACAACATATATTGGCAACCGATTCCGAACAACTCTCAAAACTTCTCTATCAGCCTACGTAGGTCCATTATCACGACAAGAGGTGCACCGAGTGACATGCAGAATAGAGAACCCGTGTGTCCAAAAGGCACACTTGCACACCTCCGATCAGAAGTAATGAATCACCAGAGAGAATCTCATTTAGTTCGAGCTTACGGATGCCGTTTTCTAGACTTCATTAATTTTCCTGCCAAGTTTATTAATGAAAAGATGGAGCCGCGGGAGCTGCGTCTACAAATTACGCCAAATTCTGCAAATCAGATGTCCGTCCTCAGCCGCAGCTGCGCGCAAGAGTTATGGATGCGCGCTCGCGTTCCGTTTCACGCGAAAGCATTAATTAGTCATTTAAACAAAAAAATAGTAGGACGGAGCAGTAATGTAACAGTACGCTAATAACGACCAGTGAACTGGGCGTACATGAGATTGATTGACTGATTGATTGATTGATTGATTGATTGATGATTCCGGGCGCGTCAACTGCTATGGTAATTAGTCCAGTAAGTGTAGTGCATGTTTTAGCCCTCGAGGGGCTGTGAGATCCGGTTCCGACCTACGTCGGTTAGAGGCTTTTTTCTCCAACCAGGTATCTCCCCCAGCGCGGCACCGCCACAGCTGAGACAATCTCTAAGCTCCCGATTGGTCTCTCGGCATGTGGGGTAATGTAGTTTTGAGAAAAAATTAAAATGTGGTTAAGTGTTACTGAGAAGTAATACTCAACATTCATTTCAAATTCGCAGGACCTCCAGTTCCTCCAGATGTTGAAATTCCTCCTTGAACGTAAAATATCAATTTTGTAAAATAATCGTCTGAGCAGTTTAAATGCTACTGTTGCAAGGGCAGGCAGACAGACAGACAGGGCGAGGCAGGGCAGCGCAGGGCATGGCAATGCAAGACAGAGAGGGATATACTAGAATAATAGAAAGCGGAACAGGGTGGATTAGATATAATTACTTTTCAACAGCTCAC
>BOPP01000154.1:1189490-1210669 GCA_017312745.1 Gryllus bimaculatus
TATATATATATATATATATATATATATATTTTCTTTCTTAATGATCTAAATAGAAATTTGTTGAAAAAGTTTTGGGGTTCCCAACCATGCGTCGACACAGAGGGAAAAGGATGGGACCGAAATCAGGGTGAGATTGACGAAGAACGGAAATGTAAGGAAACGTGAGGAATGTAAGAGAAAAGGGGATAGGAATAAAATATTATGAGCCCATACCGGTTATGAATTATTGCACGTAAAGTTCTCCCTTGCATAGAGTTCAAAATAAAATGACAATAAAACTATTACTTTCGTAATTGAAACATTCAATATTAAATAATAAATACAAAATCTTTTTAAAATTTGTCTCCACTTAGGTGAGTTATTGTTTTAGAAATTCATTATTTTAAAATCTGAAACAATTTAAACGTTTTTTGCACTTTTTTATTTGATTTTTTTAGTTTATAGGAAATTACTATATTTTATTTAAAGCTATTGGCGGTCCCTATCAACCGGGAACTCTAACCACTTTCTTATTCTGCTTGTGTATCAACCCACCTCTTGTTAGGGAATTACTCTGATCAGTTTTCATTCCCACAAACTAGTGTCGACAGCAGCAAACCGAAATCCGGAGGCCCAAGGGATTGGAACGTCGTCACAAGAGGCCGGATTTATGTGCACTTATAATCTATGAATTCGGCATGCATTTAGGCAGTAAAAACTTGGCTAATATTGACTAAAATATACCCTATATTATCTCACGTAATACTCTCGTAATTTTTACTCACCTCGTACTCGTAATTCATTCGTCACTTTCCCCTTGCTACACCGCTCAATGAAATTTCGAAAAGAAATATTTTTTCACAATGGCGACTTCTTTTATAATTTTAAATTTGTAATTTTAATCTGAATATAATTAAACATTTTGGTACATCATAAACTCTTCTTAATAAATGGAGCTAAACACACACACACTGGATTGCGTAGGCTTCCGCGGTCGGCGATTGTGTTATCTAGTCTATCCGGAACGAGCCGCTTCACTGACATGGTGGCTAACGTTTCGGCCAGCGTATTGTGGCCTTCCTTAAAGCGTAGTCTCAGCATCTTTTTCGCGAATTTCATTCCTTACCGCTTTCCAATATTTTCCATTAATGTGTGCCAGAGTAGTGGAGTTGGTAAGGAATAGTTGTAACTGCCTCACATAGGAGAATAGGATTATCAGAGTTGAAAAATGCAATTTTTCTTGTTTTTAGGCGGCTGTTTTGCCGTTTATAAGGTGAAGGTAGATACTCCTACAGGTGTGCACTATTTATGATGGAATAAGGATTGCTTTAGCTCTAAGGTAAGACGTTGCCACTTTAAGGATCGTCATGGGACTGTTAGTGGACAACATCCTTACTTTACGCGTGGCGCCAAAACTCTTCTTTGTTGAACTATCCTTTTGCTTGTAATGGTAAGAGTAGAGGTAAGGGCGAGTTGCTATTTTGTTAGCAATGCAAAGAAACCATACTTGCAATTCGTGTACCGAAGCAAATAAGTTTTCTATAACTCAAAAACGAAAATTACTATTTTTCAAATATTGCTAATCTTCCGATTTTTAAAATTTATTTTTATTTATTTATGTTAAACGTTTACTCATCTTTCAACTATTTATAGTTATAAAGACGGGAAGGAATTCTGGAACTCAAGAAAACGTGCGCAGATAATCTTTTCCCCCTTACGACACATACAGGTATTACCGTTTTTTTTTGACTGAATAAATCTAAAATCTCCCTAATATTGGGCGAATGCCACAGCGATACACCAACAAACGGACAACGGACTGCGCGCAATCTTTCCTTCCTCTCCCTTGTTATATCTGATCCCTTGCTTAAACAAGCACTATACTACCCCACATGTCAATAGACCAGAAGACAATGCTCGCATCTTGTCCGGGTGGGGGAGGTGCCCCGCTGGAAGAGAAACCTGGAGGGTGGAAACCCCAAACATCGACTTGTAGGTCGGCACCAGATCTCAAATTTCAGCGGCGAAGAACACCGCCACCTCCCGCGATAAAAAAAAAATTTCACTTCAGCAGTTTCTGCGTCCGGATCCAACACTCGCTCACTACTGTGAACATCCGAAGGACATAACGTGAAGGCTAAACCTTCCTCCCTCATTACAAATACTCAATCCATCTCCCTCATTTACGCTAGTAAATTAGTAATATTTTCCATCAATAAAGCGAGGATGTCGTCAAATGAACCGTATTGTTCCTTTCGTCAGCCTAACGCAAGTCTGTATTAGTGTAACGGAGTCTCAATAAATGTTACAAACTTCTACAAAACTACCAATGCGGTCGTGTCAAGAAGACGTTCTGAAGCTTTCAAGCTGATTTCTGGAACTTCCCGGGTGACCTAAATCCAGGGCCAAACATAATATGCCTATGACATGTATAAAATTTCTCACTACATGATCATTCCCAACATTTACAATCCTTCTAGATGGACTAGAAAGTTGTAACATTTATTCGTACGCCTGTACACATATTTATGGCACTTGTTTAATTTGTAATCTCGTATTCACAATTACGACGACTGTAATTTTTATGCGAGTTCACATTCATTTCTTTACTAAATAACAACAATATTTTATCGTTTGCGGGGTCAAGGACGAGAAAGAAATATCGCGCGCGGTCCGTGGCTCGATTTGATGGGGAACTGCATGCAGGCATTCGCCTTGTATTGATCCGAGAAACCACTAAACCTAACCGAACAGATCAGTCGGTGGATAGATTTCTCCAGACGGTTGCTGAATTTAGATGGTGTCGAAAGATCCATCACCGCCGGGGTAGAACTCCTAAGTACACAGTCAACAGAAGTGGCATGTTGTCTAGGCTATCCGGGACGAGCCCCATCACTGTCATGGGGGCTAACGTTTCAGCCAGCGTATTGTGGCCAGCTGTACGCTTTGAGGAGGAATGATACGCTGGCTGAAACGTTAGCCACCATGTCAGTGACGCGGCTCGTCCCGGATAGCCTACACAACATAAACGCCGGCCGCGGAAGCCTACGCAACCAACAGAAGAGGTAATAACCCTAAGCTAACTCAACCAGTTTTAGCAGCAGGAATGTGTAGAGGAATGTGAAAGAGTTTCCAAACTCGCGAAGGCTGAGGGGAAACGGAAAAAAACGCCTTGACGAAGGGAAATGGAAAAACACCGCGTCATGCGACGGGGACGGGTGATGGTTTCGACCGACGTCGCATGGCGGCGCGGCGATCGCGCGGGAGGTGAGGGAAGGAGGGAGACAGGCAAAATGTCTCTTTAGCTAGTGTCGAAAAATACTCCACCGTCTGGACTCGAACTGTACGGCCTGCCAGACACAGTCAACGCAGTGGCAACAGTTATTTCCCTGAGCAAACCCAGACGTTCTCAAGAGGTACAAAAGGGTAAAAATGTGATAATTCAATTCAATCATGCTTTATTTTACGTGGCCAGAATCAACCTATCAGGACTGTTCTACCCTCTAATCACGCGAATTATCCTAAGCTCCTTTCACCATCTAGTGGAGAGAGAAGGTATTACTCGGCCGACGAAACAGGCTATTAGAATTTAGCTCAAAAGCTTCCTTCAGACTTAAGGATTTTTTTCATACAGTCTATTGACAACATGGGACAGACGGCTTTACTTCCCCTCGCGAGGGAGACATACAATAATTTATTTTGCAACTGCGGGTTCGGTTTGAACCCGCAACTTTGGCTACAACAGTCTGATACGCTAACCGTTATCCCTCCGAAGAGTTTTCGAAATCGCAACACCCTGGAATTTCGTACCGGGGACAGTCGTTGACAGACGGAGGGGAAATGGAAAAAAGCTGCGTCACTCGACAGGGACGGCTGATGGTTGAGCCGGGCGGCGCGTGGCGGCGCGGCGATCGCGCGAGGGCGGAGACAGGCGAAATCTCGTCTCGTGCGCAGGGGGCTTTGGAGATCCCCGTGGAGTTGCCATCGGCTTCACCCACGCTGCTCGCTCCGTCAGCGCGAGCCTGGACGTTATTCTGACAACTCCGATGACGTCCAGGCCGACGGAATACGACTCCGGAGTGCAAATGAGCGGACGCAAATATCTACTTCCAATAAACGTTTTCAGGATTGAAGATCTTTTACGTGCAGCAGTAAATCTACCACATGGGACAGCCGGCTTTACTTTCACTTTGAAGAAAGGCGTACGTACGAATTATTTCCTCGCCCTCAAAAATCCACAGCTTCGAACCCACTACCTTGGGTATAACAGCCCGATACGTGAACAGTTTTCGCACCGAAGAGTTTTGAAAATCGCAGCACTCTGGAATTTCGTCTCGGTGACAGTCGTTGACGGAGGAGAAATGGAAAATGGCTGCGACACACGACAGGGACGGCTGATGGTTGAGCCTGGCGGCGCGTGGCGGCGCGGCATTCGCGCGAGGGCGGAGGCAGGCGAAATCTCGTCTCGTGCGCAGGGGGCTTTGGAGATCCCCGTGGAGTTGCCATGGGCCCCGCCCACGGCGGCTCGCTCCGTCAACGCGAGCCTCGACGTTAGTCTGTCAACTCCGATGACGTCCAGGCCGGCGGAATACGACTTCGGAGTGCAAATGACAGGACGCAAATAACTACCTCCAATAAACTTTTTCAGGATTGAAGATCTTTTACGTGTAGCAGTAAATCTACCACATGTGACTGCCGGATTTACTTCCACTTTGAAGAAAGGCGTACGTAACAATTATTTTCTCGTCCTTAAAAGTCCACAGCTTCGAATCCATTATCTTGGGTATAACAGCCCGATACGTGAACAGTTATCGCACCGAAGAGTTTTGAAAATCGCAGCACTCTGGAATTTCGTCTCGGTGACAGTCGTTGACGGAGGAGAAATGGAAAATGGCTGCGACACTCGACAGGGATGGCTGATGGTTGAGGCTGGCGGCGCTTGGCGGCGCGGCGTTCGCGCGAGGGCGGAGGCAGGCGAAATCTCGTCTCGTGCGCAGGGGGCTTTGGAGATCCCCGTGGAGCTGCCATCGGCCCCGCCCACGCGCCCACGGCAGCTTGGTCCGTCAACGCGAGCCTCGACGTCAGTCTGTCAACTCCGATGACGTCCAGGCCGGCGGAATACGATTCACTGTGACTGCGGAATGGGAAATGAGCGGACACAAATATCTGCCTTCAATAAAATTTTCGATACTTACACATACAATCGACTCCGGTTATAGGGAACTTCTGGGGACTAAAATTTTTTGTTCACTATATCCGATAATCTCTAAATTAAACAGTATTTCTCTATAACGATTGAATTTATTAATATAGAGATACTGAAAAATACATATACGGTTCAAGACCTGAATGTGGCAGAATTTTCAGAACCAACATAATAGTTATGGGCGTAAGTATACAGCTTTCGCTACCATTACTGAATTTTGTCCGCTTTGTGCGTCTTTCGGGCCACAGTGGGCATTCGCTCCGTTACACTCACCCTCCGGCATATGCGTACATCTCTTTCTCTTTCTGTCCGTCAACATGTTCGCTGTCAGAACGTTTGTAGGCCTGTCTGTTCCCGCTGAGCGCTATGCATTTGTCAATCTATCATCGATTTCCCGACGTCTGGGTTCAATAGAACAGTTTGCGAAGGCACATAGTTACAGAGGAAACTGCCGCGATTTGTCTCGCGTTCGGCAAACGGGACGGAGTTGTTTGGGAATTTGTTTATTTGAAAACGGACGTTTAGCAGTTGTGTCCGACAGAAGGGAAATTTGATTTCAGTTCTTGGGAAGTAGGGAAGTTTTATTAACTCACACGATATAGGTAATACGTTTGTCAGAAGGTTGAATTCAAAAATCCGTTGGAAAGTTGACAAAAATTTAAATATAAAATATATTATTAAAATGTCCACAAAAATTACTGAATTAAAATTAACGTGCACAACGATTATTAAAAAATTGCTTAACTTGCATAAATGCCTAAATAAAAAATTGATATAATCGAATTTACGTGCGTTTACGCGAATTTACGTTCACCACTTCTCTAACAAAACTTTCTTCTATATGCAACGGTAATGTATTACTTAATGGAATATGTACCAGGTACATCTTCCACGTATTGTTTTTGAGATTTTATGTCTCAAGACAGTTTAATATTTTTGTTTTGTTAATTTATTTATTTCCACAGTCTAGCATAACTGCTTTACAGGGATTATTAATATTTTTAAAGTAAAATCTGTGGTTTACAAAACTGCTGATCAATTAGTATCTTTATAATTCTCATTATTCCTTTATTATTCCATTTATACAATTCACAATTGGTATTTTGTATCCGATTTGTTTTGTCCGTTAGAGTTATTGGAAATTTTATATTTTTGTACCCTTTTTACAGAACATATTGATTTTGCACATTTTTAGCCCGAAGTTTTGCGTAGAACATTTGCATGATCTGAAACCGGGCATGAAGAGATCTGTGCGGCCTGTGACAAACTGTTTATGCTACTGTAACCGAACCACTTTCAATTTTGTCAACTTGATTTACCAAATTGCTATCCACACGATTAATAATGATAAGACTTTAGTGAGTTTTTAATTGTTTAGAATAGAAACAAAAGAATACCGTTTTGTAGACAACAATGAAAATAATAATCACAATAACAACAAAAATAACAACAATAACAGAAGAATACCGAAATATTTTTTAAAGAAAAATGTTTCGAATTATATATTAATTTGTAGCTAAAAGCGGGAAGCAAATAATTACCAAATTACTAATAATACCAACAAATTACTCAATATCCTTTTTGCTCTATACTTTCAATATTTCTTTATCTTTCTTTCTTTTCAATATATATTTCATTTCTAAAAAACGTACTTCATTACTGTTGTTAAACACGTCAATCAACCACCTAAAATAAAAAAGGCGGGATCGAACTTGTCCTCTCACAATCGCCGTAAGGCTTTACCTTCACGATTTTACGTTTCTACCACTGATGGTAGTCACAACTACTTAAGTTGAGGCACAATCGGATTTCTAGAGAATTCTGCGCACAAAATCAGAGAAACCGAAAAAACCTCCCATATTTCACAATGAAGTACGATAATCAAGTGCGTAATGGCAGTTGTCCAACTGAACATTGTAAGTTCCTGCATCTGCCAAGTTACGCAATGAAAAGAAACACTTGGCATCTTGTAAGAGTTTTTCTCTCTCGAAAAGAGGCATATGCAGTGCGTACTCCATGTGTGCAAATAGGGCATTCCTTATTCGCAACAATTGATCTAGACATGCCGTATGAGTTACTAAGCCAACGCAGTGTTATGGAGGCAAGTAATTCGAAGACATTTACTTCTAATGGAATAGCGACCAATAAGCAGAATTCGTGCTGGCCTCTGAAATTCACTTTATTATTTTTCTTTGAAAAGGTTTTTTCTTTATTTATACATTGTTTGACGTCCATTTTGGTTATCATATATTACACCACAAATGCACTGGGAAGTTAACACAGGAGTCTTTCGAAAGCACGCGTGCAATTTAGAATGACAACTTCGCGAAAAAATACAGTAACAAACTGAACAGTACTAAACACACAAAAATATTTAAAAGGTAGATAATTTTTGTTTTAACATACCAGTTCTACACGAAAGTTTTAATATGATAATCTTCTGGAATGGTTTCATGAAAGGCGCGGAAATTATATTAAGAAAACGCATTCGAAGTGTTTCAGTTAAGTATTGAAACACACATTCCGCAAACAAAACAGATAGAACATCACACAATATAGTAAGAAACATAAAAAAATACTATATAAATAAGTGAACAATAAAAAACGCTGAATTAACTTTCGTGCATGCATTCAAAATGATGTATCTTCATTTGCTGATAGAGAAGAAATGGCATAATAATTTATTTTACATAAAAAATTGCAGCATCTGTTTTTAAATGCTTTCCATACTTTTACCAATTATTTTCGGGCATTCAATTGCTTATTTTCTCATCTATTTCTGCACAGGAATTTTTTCGAAACATTCATTTCACTTTAATACCCTTCCCCCAACTTTCCGTACAGCTTTCTCTGCCGATATCATTTTCTTACGCCTTTCCCAGATAGCCACTCTCCCGCCGGCAAAATTTATTAATGTATTAATTTTTAAATTTTTTATTTTATTGATTTATTTTTTTATTGATTTATTTTTTATTGATTTATTTTTTTATTGATTTATTTTTTATTGATTTATTTATTAATTTATTTTCTATTTATTGATTTATTTATTGATTTATTTTCTATTTATTGATTTATTTTTTATTTATTTATTTTTATTTATTATTTATTTATTATTTATTGATTTATTTATTTATTTATTTATTTATTTATTTATTTATTTATTTATTCTGCGCTACTAAAGGACACCAGGACAGATCTAACAACTAACATCAAACTACCCACACTAGCAATCTGATGCACACTAGCGAAACGTAATGGACATAACTACAAGCTCACACAATCACCTATGCGACAGAGTGACAGTTGCATGGAAGTAAACAAGCAGATCACCTGTCCGAACCAAGAGAAGAAACGCCAGGTTAGCCAAAATGAGTTTGACTTAGATATCTACTAAAAATTTCCCTCCGCGTGCTACTAGATTGGCTCTTGAGCGACTGAACGGCGATCTCTGCTTTCATCATTACACCGAGAAGCTTTTGCTCTTTAAATTCAGCTGAAATCTCCAAAAGAAACCAAGAAAGAAATAAAAAATTCATCAAACTATCCACAATCGTAATTTGAAGAACACACACAAATTGTAACACATATTATCTCAAGCTCTCACAATCATTCAACAGTAACAGTTGAACGGCAATATGTAAGACGTTGTTTCCTTAATCATCCGTCTCAGCACATAGGAGCATCTTCAGGTTAGCCAACATGAACCTAACACTGCAAATTATTGAAAATATGCCCTCGCGAGATACCACTAGTAATTATTGATCGACGGGTGACGATTTCTGCTCTAGCCATTACTCTACGAGCCTTTCACTCCGCCCGCCATTCGAAGTCATCTAACTTACACAACACTACATTGACGACTTTATGGTGACGCTAAACCTTTCGATTGAATGACACCATAATAGTTGATATACGCCAAAGGAAGTTCTAAATAAATCCAAGTATAGTAGCTCACGATCGACGGTTAGACGATCTCTGCTCTAGCCATTACTCTACGAGCCTTTCACTCTGCCCGCCATACGAAGTCATCCAACTTACACAACACTACACTGACGGCACTATAATGACGTTCAATCTTCCGATTGAATGACCCCGCAACAGTTGATTTACGTCAGAGGCAGTTCTAAACAAATCCAAGTATAGTAGCTCACGATCGACGGTTAGACGATCTCTGCTCTAGCCATTACTTTACGAGCTTTCACTCTGCCCGCCATTCGATGTCATCCAATCAGGAGTTTACACAACACTACACTGACGTCACTAGGGTGACGTAGTACCTTCCGATTGGATGACACCGCAACAGTTGATTTACGTCCAAGAAAGTTCTAAATAAATCCAAGTATAGTAGCTCACGATCGACGGTTAGACGATCTCTGCTTTAGCCATTACTCTACGAGCTTTCACTCTGCCCGCCATATGAAGTCTCGAACGAACTTACAGAACACTTTTCTGACGTCACTATGGTATCGTTCAACCGATTAAATGACACCGTAACAGTTGATATACGCCAAAGGAAGTTCTAAATAAATCCAAGTATAGCAGCTCACGATCGACGGTTAGACGATGTCTGCTCTAGCCATTACTCTACGAGCCTTTCACTGCCCGCCATCCGTCTTGGCAAAGGGCGAGTGGGGGTGTGTGGGGGAGGGGAGCGCGTCTGGCCACCCTCGCCCGAGCTTCGCCTCTCCTCCTCCTCCCCTCCTCCTCCGGTGGAGGGCGAGAGTCGCTGCCGGCGGCGCCGCCGCCGCCTTTAAGTGATGACGTAATTCGCTCCCCTCGGGCCACTTAGAGCCGGCGGGAGAGAGAGGGAGAGAGGAGGGGAGAAACGGGCGGGAAGGCTCCCTTCCCGGGCGGCGCCCTTCGCCGGAAGCGGAAACGCAATCAACCGGCGTCGCCGATCGGGGCAAGCGAGCGCGCCCGGAAGACGGCCATGTGTCGCCAAAGGAACCACCCCCCCTCTCCCCACCCACGCTTTCCACCTCCCCCCCTTCCGTCAGCCGGCGCCTCCGTTGGAGCCTTACAACCCCCGGCTACTTTCAGTACACAGCGTTGCTGTTTCCTCAGGCATCATTACACTCAACTTCCAACGGCATGGAAGTTGATGGTCGGTCATCAGTCCTTATAAGTGTCACCTTGCTTTGTGAGTAGGCGTCCGCCCTTGACGTGCTTTCGTCGTTTCTCCGCGGAGCTGACGTCGTCTTACAGTTTTCCTTATTGCTCTTTCTATTGCCTTCCTGCCCCTCCTCCTCTCAATTGTACTACGATGTTATTGTTTTCCGATCTCGCCTCTATTACTCGAACTTCATTACGGCTTACCTATCGCTCATCTACAAACATACGCTTTCATCAATCCCAAATCAATAGTATTTTCATCCTGGTGTTCAGTTTCTTCTCCTCCTCTTGCTCCTCCTCCTTCTCCTCCTCTTGCTTCTCCTCCTTCTCCTCCTCTTGCTCCTCCTCCTTCTCCTCCTCTTGCTCCTCCTCCTTCTCCTCCTCTTGCTCCTCCTCCTTCTCCTGCTCTTGCTCCTCCTTCAACTCTACAAATGATATCCACATGTCATCCTACAATGAGCAAAATTCCGTTCGTCGTTATAAGTCCAGATCGGCCAACCAAAATTTCCCCCTCGCACTGCCGGCGATATGACCCACCCCCGGGCCAAAGAACCACCCACATCCCCCCTTCATTCATACTGCGACCATACCCATATATCAGCCACGCCCTTGCTCTACTATGATCATGAACTGCACACGTCCATGCCCGTTTATTGCCAATTCCCAATGGCCAGCCAAGCGAAAATACAGCTCATGCCAATGTATCGATGAGGACTACGTTGATCGTACATATACAGGGTGTCCGGGGAGGAAACGTCGAAACTTCGCAAATACGTTCTTATGACAATTTGAAGCAGATTTTGTCTAATAAACTACATTGATATTCCGAATGTTTGAGCCGCAATAAGCTCTCAAATGGTGGTTTGAAAAATTAAATTCTAGGCATTTGCATTGCAGAAGCATATACACACTCCAGAAGAATGTTAATTATTTATTATTTACAAAATAAATTAATATATTTGTTCAGAAAGAAATATTAACACACAAAAATGGTACCGAATTTACACAATTCGACTCTTTTTTTTATTTCTCACTTAATATTTCTTTCTCAACAAATATATTCGTTTCTCTCTTAACAACTGAAACAAGTTACGTTTCTAGAGGGTGACCTGGTTGGTGATACCTAGACGAGGGAAAATATCTCAAACGGTCGTGTAGGTCGGCATCGGATCTCGCCATCCAGCCATAAGAGATCACCGCCATAAACACCAAGACAAATCATGCACTGCACTTACGGGACCATACCAATTGACGCGCCCGAAAACACGAAATAATCATTCAATCAATCAATCAATCCAACAAACAAGCCCCATTACCGCATACATCCCCCTTTCAAACACAACAATAGCACCCACTAGCACCGCATCTTCTTGCGTCGACCCCGCGGACCGCCACGCAACCGCCGGGACATCTCCACTCTCTGTCTATCCCCCTCCGCAAATGCCTTCCCGTCCAAGTGGCGTCGAAGAGGCGGCGGCGGCGGCGGCTGCGAGGGCGCGCAAGGGTTGCGATGCCATTAGCGAGGGCGGTGGCGGAGGGAGCGGCGAAACAGAGCGCGCGGGGGCGGCCGCCGCAGGAAGCAGCTCCGCGTCGCTCCCTTTCAAAGTCGCACGCCCACCGCACAACCACCGCCAGCCCCCGACAGAATAACACGGTAACGAAATACGAGGGCGGGGCGGTTGCAGGTGTGCGTCGGCGGACGGACAGAGAGCTTGGTTGAATGGTGGGGCAAAGGGGCGTGGGGAGGGGACGGGTAGAGGGTAAATGGGTAGAGAGGGTAAATGGGTAGAGAGGAATAGGCAGAAAGGAATGAGCAGTGCAGTCGGGCAACGAGGACGGGTCGTGAGGACGGGCAGTGAGGACGGGCAGTGAGGACGGGCAGTGAGGACGGGCAGTGAGGACGGGCAGTGACAGGGCAGTGACAGGGCAGTGACAGGGCAGTGACAGGGCAGTGACAGGGCAGTGACAGGGCAATGAGGGAGGGCAGAGGGCAGGTAGTGACGACGGGCAGAGTACAAACACAAAATAATCTATTTTCAATTTAAAGTAGAAACTACATTTTTCATTCGAGAAAGAAAAGTAAATGTGTCTGAAAGTGAGTGAAAGGGATATTAAATAGAAAGTACATCATAATGTAAATTATTAGAATCCTTTTTTAGTAACACTCCTAGAATTGAAATTATAGTCTACAGTGGATCATTTCTTAAAGTACAATACCCATACTAAGAATTCTGGAGGCACGTTTTAGTGCACTTGGCCTCTGCACAGGTTTAGTGGTCGGGAGTTGTTTTTGTCACTTAAGGTCGGCGGGGGCGCTATCTTTGTTCCGGGAACGAACGCCTCTTCCTGCACGTTTGTCCATTGTGTTCCGCCCATTCCTCTTCTCGTCCTACTCCTCCTTCCCGTCCTCCTCTCTTCTCCCCTCGCTTCCCTTCCCTTCCCACTGCCCTGTTCGCCATCTGATGCCGCGCCTTCCTTCCTCGTAAACTCTTCTTGTCTGGCTCGTGACCCCGCAGATTCCTTCCGAGGCAACGTCTTGTTGTCAGGGTGGCCAACCCGTGAAAATCTACCGAGAGCCAGCACTGCCTACCGCAAATTCCGCGTTGATAAGCCGGGCATCAAAGGCTTAAGCTTAAGCGCTGGACGGAGTAAGCGCTATCTCTTACGTCACGAATCACTCTTAGTTGAGTTGGCACAGAACATCAATTGCTATCACTACAGTGTCTCTGATCGGGAGGTCCTAGGTTGGAGTTGCGCACTGGCAGGTTCTTTGACATCAGCTACATGGCTGGGACAACGCGCGATCTTTCCTTCGTCTTTCTTCACGTATCTTCTTCCCCTACGAACACACTTATACTTACATGTACCGAACATGTCGAAAAACCGGAATGAAGCTTAGAAATTGTCCGGTTGCAGAGGTGCCCTTCTGGGGAGAGACCTTGGTGAGGAACTCAGTGTACTGTGCACTGTGTAGGTGAGCGAGGCATATCATCATCCAGTGGATAATGAACATCGCCACTTAACGAGATAAAAACCTGCACGAAATTGGCTTGACCTTTGCAGTTGTCGCGCCCGAAAACACAAAATAATTAACCAATCGTTAATCAATCAAACGAGTTACTCTTTACTTGTAGGCTAAAATCTATTTTATTAGAGACCGTCAAGAAAGTGACAAACACTTAAACAGTATTTGAAAATGAAAGTTCAACTTTTTTCAGCGCCAGTATGGAAACATCTGAAAGTATTTTCTGTAGTCTTGCCAATAGCTATGCCACTTAAATCCACTTATGGCCAGCACTTAAAGCATTGAAAACAATTAAGTTACTCTTTGTCGTTGATTAATTTTGTTATGCAGTCAATAAAAATTCTATTGAACATCTTGAAATCCCTGTGCTCTTTATTCAACGTTGCTTTTAATAACATGAATATTGACAAAACAATTAATTAAAATTCTCCGATTCATTTCACATTCTTTTTCCATTTCTCCAAATTCAAAAAAAATTACTCGTACATACTTGCTCATACTGTTTTCTGCATTTTCTTGGCAATAAATCTAAAGTAACTGCTATAGTTCGTTCCAAAATATCTGGTGGGGTTCCAAATAAATTGTGGATACGTGGTTTTCCTCCATTCCAAATGCCACACATATCTTTCACAATTTACATCCCACGCCTGTTGGAAATTAAAAAACCAAATACATACCAACCCCCGAATGGAACATTGCGTAGTATGTTAGATTAGATTAGATAGATTTATTATTTCTACAAGTAGGTATAGAACCTGGTGGCAGAACACTACATTTTACATATTACAACTAAGAATAGTAATACACTGTAATGAAGTAATACACTGTAATACTGTACACTGTACGTTCTCATGATTGTCAATTAAACGGGTATATCAAACAGACATTTTGGCATACAATGGTCTTACTCCAGAAAATATCGTATATCACGCAGAAAAACGTTGCTTTCCATGACACGACGCTCCGTCTAGTTATGGAAACATCAACTTTCTTACCTTTAGAATTACTAACCACAAGTTCCATCATATTTAACACCCATACATTCATAAACGCGGGTGAAAACATCAAGCAGATAAATGCCAAGAACTGAAAACACGAGTGGACACCAAATAATGTGAATTCCATTTTCTCTACGCTGAAAGCAGCAGATGGTAAATATCCGGAAAAGGGAGTGGGAAAAACGTATAGTTGCCACGTTGACAGCATGGGTTACATGCGGTCTCGTCTGTTATTGTCCGTTTCTTACGACTCCCCTGCGGTGGCGTGTTGTCGCCCGCAACGCACGACGTGTCTACATCGCCCTGTCGCCCGCGCCCGCACGTTACCCTCCCGCCTGTCTGCCTGCCTGTCCAATCTCCTGCCTGCTCCGTGGCCAACTGGCAGCGCATTATGATACGCGATCCACGCCGCCCGTCTGCGTTTTCCAGTCTGCATTGCGCTGAGGGTATTTCGCGTATCTGCCCAGACCTTCATTGCCGTGTTCAAACTTTTACTGCCCTGACCTAGACCTTCACTATCCTGACCTAGACCTTCACTGCCCTCATCAAGACCGCTGCCCTCACCAAGACCTTCACCAACACCTACACTGCCCTCACCAACACCTTCACCGCCCTCACCAAGACCTTCACCGCCCTCACCAAGAGCTTCACCGCCCTCACCAAGACCTTCACCGCCCTCACCAATACCTTCACCGCCCTCACCAATACCTTCACCGCCCTCACCAATACCTTCACTGCCCTCACCAATACCTTTACTGCCCCGACCAAGACCTTCACTGCCCTGCCCTGACCTTTCAATGCCTTTTCCTTGCCTGCACAATATTAGCCGTTTTCTCCGCCACGCCACACCATCGTGCATTTGTCGATATGTTACAGATGCAGAAATAGTGTTCAAAGCTCCGAAGAGGAACCAGATATAAGCATATAAAAAGCGTTATTACATTTTTTAATTATTATACACAATAGTTATTTAATACGATAAAACGTAATACCTCGGCATTTGATCACTACATACGGAAAAAATCACAATTTAGGATGCTTGTTCCGGCTCATTTCGAAGACGAGCTCATTGTCTTGGTGAAAAGGTCCTCCACGGCCTGCCTGCGCGTGGCGGACTTTCGCTCGGGGCTGAGACCCCAGACGCGCGGTACGGCCAAGGGGGGCCCGGAGGGGGGCGAGACGAGCGGCAGCGTCCCCCGCGCGGCGAAATGGCCAAATGATGGCCGGCTCACGAGCCACCCCCCCCCCTTCCACGGCTGCCACGAGGCCCACACGGCGCCGCTGAGACGGCACGCGCAACGCGGCTGCTCATTTCGGCCTTTTCACGAAACTCCCGCTCTCTCGACACGGATCCAGCCGCCATCCGACACAGCTCCCACCACCCTCGGATATGTCTCCAGCCGCCCTAGGACATGGCACCCACCGCCCTCGGATATCTCTCCAGCCGCCCTACGTCATGGTCTCCACCGCTCTCGGATATCGAGCGATCCCACCGCCCTCGGATATCTTTCCAGCCGCCCTAGGACATGGCACTCACCGCCCTCGAATTTCTCTCCAGCCGCCCTACGACATGGTCTCCACCGCCCTCGAAAATCGAGCGATCCCACCGCCCTGCGATATCTCTCCAGCCACCCTAGGACATGGCACCCACCGCCCTCGAATATTGAGGGATCCCACCGCCCTCGGATATCTGTCCAGCCGCCCTACGACATGGTCTCCACCGCTCTCGGATATCGAGCGATCCCACCGCCCCCGGATATCTTTCCAGCTGCCCTAGGACATGGCAACCACCGCCCTCGGATATCGAGCTATCCCACCGCCCTCGTATATCGATCGATCTCACCGCCCTCCGACATCGATTCCGCCGCCCCCTCCCGACAATGCTCCCGCCACCCTACATCGCTCCCACCGTCTTCCGACATTGCTCCTACGGCCTACGACATCGCTCTCGCCACTCCACCCTCCGGCATCGTTCCTACCCTCCGATATCGCTCCTACCGCCTTACGTCATCTCTGCCGCCACCCTATGTCATCGTCGCCGCCACCGTACGTCATCGCCACCGTACGTCATCGCCACCTTACGTCATCGCCGGTGCCACCCTACGTCATCGTCGCTGCCACGCTACGTCATCGTCGCCGTCACCCTACGTCATCGCCACCGCCACCCTATGCCATCGTCGCCGTCACTCTACATCACCGCCGCCATCCTAAGTCATCGCCGGTGCCACCCTACTTCATCGCCGCCGCCACCCTACGTCCACGCCGCCGCCATCCTCAACATTGCGCCATACGACATCGCTAACCGCCGACATCGCTCCCGCCATAACCAATTTATTAACTTAAGGGGACAAATTTAGTAGATTGATTTGCGTGTGGGTTTGCAGTAGAATGATTTTGCACAGTGATTTGACAGAGACGGCCGATTAGTATCGATATTGCTAATATCATAGCGAGCACAAACTCGTCCATCTTCTCGCTCTCTCTGCAACGCACTCGCTCATTTGTGGTAATGGCTGACACGCCGCCTTGTCGCCTTCGCGCCGTGCTGGCGCCGTCTCGTCAACGGAATTCCCCGTCATAAGCTGCCCCTGCGCCTATTTCAGCTGCGTCCTCGTCCTCACCCCCGCTCCCACCACATCAACCCGTCCCCAATCGTCTCTATTTATTATTTTTTTTATAGAAATCGTCGAAAGCGTCAGCCACTGCAACGCAGCATGCTCACGTTTATCATATAAGGAGTTCAAAACTACTTCTTCCCTTCAATTCGTAAAATGCTTTTTTTTAATGGGAGAGAAGGTTTTTGAATTATGTGGGTTCTCTTAAATTCCTCCAATAAGTTCTTTATGCTTTCCCTCATCAAATTATTGTATTGTAAAAATTAAATAATAGGGTTTTAACTGGTTATCTCTATCGCTTGTTTGAAGTTAATCAATTCGATGTTCGCTTAAATTTCTTTAGTTGTGTACAAATCCAAGATATCGTCGGAATTCATTATTTTATAACATCCTAACAATTTCTATTGCTTTGGTTAACTACACGTCACTCCCCCCAAAGTCCTGTGGTCCAATTTTTATTACAGGGCTAACAGTATCTATGCAACGTTACAGAAAAATCCGAAACACAATGTTCACCGTAAGTGTGACGAAAGAATAAAAATATGAGTAGTCGTGGAGTTGGGATTATCGATATCAGGGTTTCGATAATTTAAATCGATTTATATCTTTAATTCACGATTTAAATCAATTAATTTATACAAAAAAAATCGTCGATTTAAATAAAAAATATAATTTATTGTTCATTTATCAAATAAGTATTAAAATTTTAAGGCAATTAAGACAATAATTACAAATGATAAAGTAAGTACTTGTTTATTAATAAAAAAGAAATATAATAGTTTATATGAATTATTTATCAGGTATTATTATGAGGGAACACCAAATTTGTTGATTTTTCTGTTCCAAGGTGATTTCTAATTTTTTATTGGACAAGTAGAATACGTTCCATATTAGCTGAAGATGCTAAGGCTAATAAATTTTGTTTCACAATGTTCATTTATATATTTTTTTCATGGCTTACACGCTTTTTCACTACTCTATGAATAGGAGTTCTTTCGTAACTGTTGGAACTAAAAGTATTCCAGTAAAAGGAGCTGTTCGCAATTCAAATTTCAAAATTTTGTACACCAACATCGTTGTAGTTAGATTTTAAATACTCAAATGTTTGTTGCTATTTTTGTTCTGTTACGGAATAAGTGTGTTCAAGATACTATTTCGGTCTTTTTTCTACAAATCTCTAAATATTTGTACCTAATTTCAATATTTTAATGTAGATCAGATTTAAATAAAAGATCTTATTTAAATTTTAAAAATCTGATTTTTAATTATTTTTAGAAATCATGATTGTTGTTAACCCTGACCGATATTCACAATACTGCTGTTTAGTCGATTCAGTTTGCAGCTTGATTTTCTTTCCGATTCAAAATTTTAAATATTCAAATGCTTGTTGTGTTTTTGTTCCGTTAAGGCATGAGGGTGTTCAAGAAAATATTTGTGTCTTTTTTCCAAATCTCTAAATATTTCACGTAATTTGAATACTTAAATTTAGATCGGATTTAAATAAAAAATCTCATTAAAACAAAAAAGTGATTCTTTATTATTTTTTATAAAAAACATGATTGTTATTAACATTTATTGATATTCACAATACTGCTGTTCAGTCAACTTAGATTGCAGCTTGATATTCTTTCCGATTTAAAAATTAAAATATTCAAATGCATGTTTTTTTGTTCCGTTAGCACATGAGGGCGTTCAAGAGAATATTTGTGTTTTTTTCCAAATATCTAAATATTTAATCTAATTTGAATACTTAAATTTAGATCGGATTTAAATAAAAATCTTATTGAAACAAAAAATCTGATTCTTTATTATTTTTTTTACAAAAATCATGATTGCTATTAATCCTTATTGATATTCACAATACTGCTGTTCAGTCGACTCAGATTGCGGCTAGATTTCCTTTCCGATCCAACATCAAACACAGGCCTGGTGGCGCGCCAAGCACAGAAGACGAATTGCGAGCGTGCTGCGGAATGAGATCGGGGCTCAAGATACCGATCGGTCGCGGCAAAGGGGATATTGACGCAGGGCGGAGGGGGGGGGGGGGATCCGGAGGCTCTGGGAAGGAGATGCCCCAATGGGGGTGGGGTGGGGTGGAGTCGGGCTGTGAAGTATGGCGCGAATGAAGGCAGGATGACAGCGTCGGCGGGCGGTGCATCGGGGGCCGGAGGGAAGGGCACTAACGGAGACAAGGGGAGACGGACACTGGCCCGGATGAGTTGAAGACAAACGTAGGACGTAAACATGAATCGAGTGAGAGAGGGAGAGAGAGAGAGGATGGGGAAGAGGGTGGGTGAGAGAGGCGGGTAGGAGAAGGGGAGGGGAGTGAGAGGGAGGAGAGAGGGAGGGTAGGAGGGTGAGAGAGGGATGAGAGAGGAGGTGAGAGAGAGGAGGGTGAAGAGAGGGAGGTGAGGAGAGGAGTGAGAGAGAGGAGGGTGAGAGAGGAGGGAGGGTGAGAGAGAGGGTGAGGAGGGGGTGAGAGAGAGGGAGGGTGAGGAGAGAGGGAGGTGGAGAGAGAGGGAAGGGTGAAGAGAGGGGAGGCGAGTAAAGATGGGAGGCGTGAGAGAGGGCGGGAGGAAGGAAGCGAGAAAGGGAATGAGAGCCGCAGGAGGAAGAGAGAGGGAGTTCTCAAAAGTGAAAAAAAATAATTCGGCAACGGTGGCACCAATCTACACTCGGCTTGAGGGATTTTGCCCTTGTGATATCTCCGGCAGTGAGACACCACCCCATCCCCGGACAAGCTCTAAGCTCTCAATTGGGTCTCCCCGGCAGTGTGGTAGTGTAAGAGATGCAAGTGTGTGTGTGTGTGTGTGTGTGTGGTGTGGTGTGTGTGTGTGTGTGTGTATTGAATGGAGCATCAGGATGAGGACAAGGGTGATCGCTCGCAACTCCGTGGGCCGTCCTTAAGACGTCCCTTCTCCATTCACTCTCGCCATGCAGATTTGAAGGGAGAAACCATTGAAAACTACGTTATCAACGGCAGCCGGCCTCCAGCGTTCTCTTCCAGACAGGTCGTTGACTCAATTTCAGCTAAGGAATTAGTGGGTCGAAAATCGCCGACATTCGGAACTTGACCCTAGGATCGTCCATTCAGTGCGCTGGAGCGACATACTTTGTTGTCACAGAGCCTCATATCGGGTGAATAGAAGCGATTCAGTTATAAAAACACACATTCGCATCTAAATAATGTCAGTATCAAAACACAACATTTGACATCTAAATACGTCTGTAATCAAAACCCTAACCGCACGAAATTTAAATCGATTTGGGATGACTTGGAAATACATTTGAAGGCAGGCAGGTCTCTGACGTGGCTTGCTTCGATCGAAGTTTATTTAGGATATCTTCGACTTGAAAATCCAATTTTTAGTGGTCAGGCTACAGTTAGACCAAACCTGAGACTAAGGGTCAGCACGCGCGTCAGAGATAAGTGATTGTGGAGTAGTTGTCTTTTCTTTCCATACCTTCAGGAACCCATCTGACCATCATTCGGGCGTTTCATTTTATTCATCTATTCATCAAATCAATCATCCTTCCATATCAATATAACCGTCGTAAACAGTTTAAAGTGCGGGCTTCTTTGTGATCGAATGCATTAGACTGTAGAAGAGCGATATGCAAAGAGAAGAACACAAGAACGAAAGGAGAGAAAAGCAAGGGAAGGAGAGAAAAAGAGGAGACAAGGAAGTAGGCAGAGATGGGAGCGAGAAGAAGAGGGAGGATGAAAACAAGTGGACAAGAAGAAGAACAAGAACAAGAAAGAAAGAGGAACTGGACATCATACATTTTAGAAAACGAACAGAACGGGAGGAATAGAAAAGAGATGAAATAAAAAGGGGAGAAGATTGTTCAATAGAAAAAAGAAAGCAACATATTAAGTAGCAGCAGAATAACAATAATTAGATTGTTAGTGATTCCGCTTGAACCGTCAACAACGTGGTCAACTTAGTCCCGCTATGTAGTGCAACGTTCTTTCTACGGTTAATGTGGCGGTGGCAGCCCCCCCCCGCGCGTGCACTATATCGGCAGTAGATTCGGTGGACGAATTACCGTGGCTAGCTATGGCTTTCCTCAACACTAGGTACTCTCCACCCGGGGGCAAACCGCCCCAGCCTGGGACAAGTTCTATAAAGCCTCCCGATTGAGTCTCCCAGACGTGTGGTAATTAGTGGTGGTAGTGTAACGACGTGAGGATAAGACAGAAACAGAGGCTGAAAAGGATCGCATCGCTAAGCGACTCAAAG
>BOPP01000154.1:1212507-1227613 GCA_017312745.1 Gryllus bimaculatus
AGGAGAAGACGAAGGAGAAGACGAAGGAGAAGACGAAGGAGAAGACGAAGGAGAAGACGAAGGAGAAGGTGAAGAGCTCACTTCTCAGATTGAGAAGACCAGAATACACTGTAGGGAAGGCTATGCGCTAACCACACGTACCCCTTAACCGCACGACCGCTGCTCGTAAAGAGCTGCTGTGCCAAAGTACACATATACATACATAATTGTATAATTCGAAAGAATATAGTTCTTCTCAAAATTCGTATTTACGTTAAACTGAATCCAATTCGATTCGGAAGGTACGGTTCCCATAGTTAGAAGATGCTTCTTGATCGCGAGTTGTCATGGCATCGACACAATTGAAAATGATCTCGCACCGGTTTTCCTAGCAGTAGAGTTTCTGCATTTATGTAAAATATAACAAACCTATTCCTTACCGATAACACAGATAGCATGACAATACAACTTAGGTTCCTATTTCGCAAAGTATCTACAATTATTTCTAGGTTAGTGCACTAAAATAATCACAAAGAGGCCAAATTCTCACTTTACATTCCCCAAAACGACTTTCTGTTGCCGACATTTTCGTCTAAATCTGGGCTGTCCAAATTAAGGACCGCATGCATTTGTTGTGACCCGCGAAAGATTCTTAGAGAAATGTTTAAGCCTCTTTCGTCCATCTCGGGTGAGAATATTACGCTCCTAGCGCTCGCACTGTTTCGAGATCAATACTCCCTTTAATAGAAACGCAAGTAAAGTTTAGATTTAAGGAATGGTTGTCTTGCCAATTCAGATATTCAATAGCATCCCAATGTGTTTAACTGTGTTATACATTGTAGAGCCTGATATCAGTTCAATTCCCTCCTCGTTTCAGAGCATCCGGGCAAAAGCCGATAGATAGATAGATAGATAGATAGATAGATAGATAGATAGATAGATAGATAGATAGATAGATAGATTTATTAAAGTTCGCTTTGAGCTAATGCTCGGTGGCAAACATGATTTCATATGGGGTCAAGTGTGGATCGCAGTAATGAAAACATGGCCCGCAACCATATTTAACATTGTGTGGTCCTTGAGGCCGTGAAAGTTGGGGCACTCCGGGACTAAACCGTTTACAGAATATTCTTTAAAATAGGTATTGCCCAATCAATCTTGTCTTACGGGAGGGGAACAACGGATATTTTTTTACATAAACATTTTCAAATTATTCTCTAATAGGCAGCCAACTTTTTCTGTAATTTGTTTCATGAGACTCGGCAAAGAGTGCTTATGAACAGATACGATGTGCAGATGGAACAGATACGAATTTCCTGAAAAAAAGGAAGATATGAAAATTGTTGGGCCACCTTGCTACTTCATATTCAATTCATTTTTAATTTTTTTTTATGAAAGCAATTTCTCAGGATTAGATCTTTAAGTAATTCAACGTTCATTAAAAAATTGAGTAATTTTTGCGTTATTTGGTTGTATCTAACAAACTTGACAGATCAAACGAACATTAAGAAAATGGATGTCACGTTTTTACGCAATCTTTGTGATACCGGAATTATCAATTCAGCTTCAAAGAATGAAACATTATCTTGGACAACTTTAGTCAAATTATTTTCAAATCGCTATTGACTCACCTTAAGATAAGATTAGTTTCCGATACTTCCCTCAAATCCTCGTGTTTTTTCTACTCCAAAACGACGATAGATGACATTAGGCGCTCACCTGCAAGGAAATATACCTTGTTAATTGAATTGGATATATACTTTAAATATAAAAGTCAAATATAAGGTTCAAATATAAGATTCAGTTATGATCAAAGACGCACTCAGAATTTTTCTCGGGAAATGGGGTACAGATATGTCAAGCCGTCTTCATGTCTTCTTATAAATAGTTGTTCCTTCATACGTAATATAAAATCTATTTTTATTTGTTGACGTAGTGTTAATATTTATAAAATAAACATTTGATATACTAATTGACTTTTGTTAATAGTGACAACTACTAAAAGCAATATTGTTTTTAAACTTTGGCTTCAGGGGAGGGGGCTGAATTCCAATGAAACTCCTCCTTGGAAGGACCTCTGGTTATGACCATTAAATTTATTTTTATTTAATAATTATAATAATATATCAATATAAATATATGTATACATATGTACATTCATACTACATACATACATATGTACATACATACTATAATACATATTATATATTATAGTAGACAGAACACCTTTGCAGCGCGTTTATTGGCTCTCTAATAGATGTCGTTAGTCAATTGAAGATACTGCTGCATTGGTCTCCGATCATATTCTACGGCAGGGGTTCTCAATCTGGAGCCGCAACCCCTGGGGGGGGGGGCACTTTTAGGGAATACGTCTTACGGGGTGAAACACAAACTGACTTCGGTAGCTTCGGCAAAAAGAGAAACTATAAGAAATTGTCCTCTCAATTTTTATAAGAAAATAATTTCATCTTCTTTCTCTACGTTAGGCAAGAGAAATAGAGATTCTAAAATATGACTCACAAGCTAAAGCAGAATTCGCTAAAATGAATCTTGATGATTTTTTAGTTGAGCTATTTGCCTACGTATCCAAACGTTGCTTCTGAAGCTGGAACGCTGTAAGTGCAGTTTTCAGCATTTCTATGGGCCTTCCAATATAGTTTTTCTATACTTGCTCTTACCAAATCAAAATATCGAGGACGGCTCGATGTCGAATGAGATTTTAGATGTGCTTTATCACAATTAACTCCAAATATAGACAAACTTATGAAAGACAATCACTACCAGCGTACGTATGGACTTAACGTTACAAGAAAGAAAATATTTGTTCAATAAAAATACAAAGCACATTTTAAAGCTAAATCATTTCGACATAAGCAACAAAGTTTCCTTCCGCCATAATATAATATAGGCCGTGTCCTCAAACAACTGTCCAAGGTGGGGGCGTGCATGCCCTCAACGGTTGAAGACTAGTTGAACCCATGCTTTGCTTGAAGAGCCTTCCGGCTTAGGCGGCTCAAGGTTGAATCAGTCACTGTCTGGAGGAGAATTGTAGCGGCCGGCTGCTTTGATCGGACGTTTTTGGTGGTTTCTGGAAGGTTCTATAGGGGTAAGGAATTGAAAAATTATTTTCTTTATTGTTTCTTCGGAGGAAGACTACTCTTAGTGGGAAATAAAAAGTTTTACGGCCAATTCAATAAATAAATAATTCCCACAAAAGAAGTAAATATGTTGAAAATAAAGTGTCAGAAATTCCAGGATTATTTCACTCCAGTAAGCAGCCTCTAATATTATTACTCCATTATTATTACCATTACGTTGTTATTATTATTATTATTATTATTATTATTATTATTATTATTATTGTATGTTGATTAGTCCCGTGCAGTGATCTATATAAGAAATGCCATTTTCGTGGACAGTAATGTGTTTGTAATATTTAGACAATTTCGCACGGTCCAAATACAACAACTAATAGTTTTCTGAACATACTTTAATAAACATTGACCTCGTTTGGCAGTGGTTGACGTACGTTACGCATCATACAGATTACTTCCCCAACCAGACGCACTTGATGGCAACGGACGCCAGAACGCGCATTTTTCAGTTATGACGTGACCATTACCGAGCTCTTTACGGACTGTCCACCCGTCGTTTGTTGCAGAAACCTTTTTTATTTTCTTTCTCGAAAATAGGAAATCCGAGCAACAATGGGAAAAAAGTGACGGGCGTAATCGGCGAGGCGTGTCCGCGCATTAATCAAACGGGCCGGGCGGTATAGGAAGACGTCGAAACATTTTTCCTGGAGCGACGAGAGAAAGGCATCCCCAGCGCATGAATGGAAAAGGAAGCAGTCGGGGAAAGTTCTGGAAGCTGCGGAAGCGACGTAAGTTTCCGTTTTTGCGCGTCGTTTCGGAAGAAAAACGCGAAGAAGTTTCCCTTTTTTTTCATACGAGGACGGGTGTGTGTGTCCTATAGAGGAGACTTGATCGTCTGGCGGGGTGGAGAGTGAGGGTGAAAGGGGTGGATAGCGGAAGGGGAGGGGTGGACAGAGGGAGGGTAGGTTTGGGGAAAGAAAATTATTTGAATTTATGAAAATAATGAAACAAACGTTCAAAACTGTGGTATCATGTTTTACTGGGTGAACAACTTTACAGAGCAGTATAATGTTCAAAAGAAAATGTGCAGATGTGTATAAATATATGGTGAGTATACTAGGAATGGGGCAAATGTCAAGGCAACCTTTATTTTCTAAAAGATGTTACCGGAATCACACAATTTTATTCGTCGCGTGAAAGAAATGCTGTACTAATGTGTGTTCACAACAACTGATGAATCTTTAAGTGTCTTAGTACAGAAAGAAATTTGAAATTAGTTATCTGACTGCCGTCGTGCGCAATGAACAGCAAGTTGGACAGCCCAGCAGTAATTTATGGTCTCAAAGCGTCGACTCGTCAGGAACCAAATAGGTCATACCTATTGGCGTGAATGCGGGCGTTTATTGAAATTCTTCTGACCACACCATACGCAATACAATCTGCGCAGGAATAAAAAAAATTACCGATCGCAAAAGCACATCTTTCAAAACATCTAACTCGAAACAGCAAATCGGACGCCGCATGGAGAGAATTTTTAACGGGGCATTCCAAAAAAAAAAAAAAAAAAAAAAAAAAAAAAAAAAAAAAAAAAAAAAAAATCACGGCCACGCGAAGACTAGTCGTCGCCGGGCGTTAATCGCACGGAACAATTGCGCGTCGCGTAAGCCTGCACAGAGAATAGAGGGCGCTACACTTCGCCCCACAAAAGACAGTTGAATGCAATTATTCAGATTCGCGGAAACCGCCAACGCGCTCTTTTCGCTGGACGGAGCTGGCGCCGTCGACGGCCGTTCCCGGAACTGACGAATCACGTCCTTTTTTCCCCCTCCACCCTTGCTATTTTCTTTCTTTCTTTTTTTCTTCTTCTTTTTGCGCCTTTCTCGTGACTCCTAGTGACGCTACGCCGTTGTGGTAATGTTACTGCAACCGCCGCCGCCGTCGCGTTTCGGCAATTTGTCATCGGTGGAAGGTCGCCGTCTACGTTTTCGGCGTCGTTATCATCACCGAACGTCGCTGCCCATTACGAATATCGTTTGTGTTTTCGGAGGCGGTGGAGTTTGAGCTGGAAGGAAAAACCACGGGCTGTGGGTAGGGCCGTGAATAACGCGAAATGCACACATCAAAAGATTTAGGCGAAGGGTTTGCAGGCGGGTTTCGGAGAAAGAACGGCTGAATTGAATTGAATTGATTAAATTAATGCCTTATTTTACGTGGCGAGACTCAGGCCATGAGGCCTGCTTCCGTCTGACCACGTAAATTTCGCCACGCTCCTTTCACCAACTAGCAGAGAAAGGAGGTATTTCTTGGGCGAGAAACAGGCGATATCAATTAAGCTCAGAGGCGTCATTTAGGCGTGATGATCTTTTACATGCAAATAAATCTACTAACATGGGACAGCCGGCTTTACTTCCCCTCCGAAGGAAGACGGCTTCGATCGGGTTTGAAGCCACGAACTTGGGTATACCAGTCCGATACGCTAACCGTTAGACCATCGCCGCGAGCAACGGTTTCTGGGAGAGACACAGGAAAATTGGGAATATGGCCGTTTACGCCTTGCCAAATTTCGGCTTATAGACGCGGTTGAGTTAGCTCTGGCTTATAAATGCTGGTGCTTCTGCAGGGACTCCGACCAGAAAGTCAAGTATTCGAATTCAGAGGCCGATTTTCGACACTTGCTACGACGAATTCAGCCGCATTGTTCTAACTAACTGTTGCAGTTGTCGAAGATAAGTTAGTGAGTTTTTTATACATTCAAAATCTTTCAAGTAAAACTCACTGTTTTTTGATAGACTAGTTTTGGAATAAATTATTTATTGAATTTAAAGTAATTCATGATCATTAACTATATTTATTATTAAAAACCAGTTAACGATACAACGTTTCGAGTAGTGGTGTCACCATCAGGTACATCTCACTGATATATTTTAAAATATTAGCGAGTTTTTGTTTGGTAATTATTTATAAATGCGACGATTAATGAGTTATATAAACGCAAAGTCAGGCAATCGTCGATACACGTACCCCTTTTCCAAAAAAAAAAAAGTATTATATTTGTATGAGAGGAATTACGTTTTTCAGATGAGGAAGATAATATGATGCCCTACTAAAGTCTATAATATCTCTTTCTATCATCGGAAAATTCAAAACGAGGATAATTAAAGAACAGCTGCAAGTCATTAAAAAGTTAACGAACTTTCCTTCCCCATCCACGATTGTCCATCCTCTCTTAGATAAGGCGAAAGAAGGGCAGTTTACAAATTTCCATGCAGTTACCGATTGATTAAGAAAATTAATCGGAGAAAACAAAAACGTTGCATGCCCAAGAGCTTCAAATTTTGAAGAACAAGCAGAAAGGTTCTACGTTCCGAACATTATTCTTAACATTAACAGTTGAAAGACTCTATAGCCATTACAGAAGTCACAGAAAACAAACTTTTATGCATGGAAAGTTGAATTTATAATTTAAGAACAGTTTCCCTACTGTTAACTCAAAACCGGAAATGTAACATCGCAACTTTTTTATTTGTTGCCATTCAAATGTCATGCATAGAAAAATCCGAAATTTAACAACCAGCTACGAATCTTGTGGCACAATTACAGAAGTAAACATCAAATTAAGTGATTCTCATTTAAATTAGATTACATCAATTTCATTTTGATCAAATTTAAATTACTACTTAAACTTTTTTCTCCTTCCAGTCCCAATTTTACACCCTATTTGGTGTACCTGACGTCCAGCAAGTTCTCTTAGCACCTCTAACACACGTGGACTCCTTGCGTCGGAAAAGAGCAGATCGCGAGGTCCTCTGAGAATCAACTCGAGGGAAAAAAAGGAGGAAAGACTGCGCCCAGGACAAGATTGCAGAAATTTCATTTTGAGCAAATTTAATTCACTCCCTCAGACGTTTTGTGCAACGCTGTCGCATTGCGAGTTCGTTCGAGTCCCAACGCGCCATCTGAGAAATGCAGAGAGACGCATAGGTTGTCTTCTTCATACGTGGTTCTACATGTGAGCGGAAACCTTTTCGTGTTGCATCAACTTCCTGCGTACTACGCGGCCTCGAAGAGAAGACCGACAGATGAGCGGCAAGGCACGCGGGTCGGAAAAAGGACGAGGCAGAGAATGACGTGGCGGGGCGGAAATGACGAGGCGGAGCGGGAAAGGACGAACGAGGAAGGATGGTCGGGGCGGAAAGGACTGGGCGGTGCGGGGTGGGAAAGGTAGAGGTGGGCGGGGCAAACCGGAAATAACGTGCGAGAAAGGACGGGGCGGGGCGGAGCGGGAGAGGACGGAGCGGGGTGCTAAAAGGCAGTGTAGGGGTAGGAAAGAGCGGTGCAGGGGCATAAAAGGGCCGAAAGGACGGAGCAAGCTGGAAAACGGGCGGGGAGGAACGACAAAAAAGGGAGGGCAGAGACGAGCGGAAGGGCGAGACGAGGCGGGAGGGCAGAGAACTAGGGGGTGAGGGCAGATGGACGGGGCGGGGCAGGGCCAAAGGACGAGGCGGGAGGAGCAGAGACGAGGCGGAGAGGCCAAAAGACGCGGCGGGAGGGCAGAGATACGAGCGGAGGCAGAGACGAGGCGGGGAGGCAGAGACGAGGCGGGGAGGGCAGAGACGAGAGGAGGCAGAGACGAGGGGGAGCGGCAGAGACGAGGGAGAGGGCAGGAGACGAGGCTGGGGAGGGCAGAGACGAGGCTCTCCACGGGAGGCAGAACGAGCGGGGAAGGCAGAGACGAGCCGGGAGGGCAGAGACGAGGCGGGGAGGGCAGAGACGAGGCGGATAAGGGCCAAAGACGAAGTAGGACGAATAGTCGGGCGGAGTGGGAAAGGAGGGAGGAAAAGCATGTGTCACGAGAAGAACGGGAGTGGCGAAATGGATGGAAGCGAGATATGAAAGGACGGGACTGACGGTTCCTGCGTTACGTGCGGGACGAGCACCGCAAACTGGGAAAAGCGACAGTGGATAGGTCATGGTGGACGGACGCGATAGAACGAGAACGCAAAGGGAAGAAAGTGACGGGTAGGAAAGAGATGGGGGAGAAAGAGGGGCAAGAAGGGCGGGAAGGTACGGGCGGAAGGACGGGGGGAACGGAAACGGTAAGCGACCGAAGAGGGGCGCGGCGCTGTTACGAATTCGAGACGTGGCGAGATGAGGCGCGACAGAAAGTAACGTGGCAGAAAACCACGGAATGAAAGGACAGGCGCAGGACGAACCGGGTGTACAGGAGAGAGAAGAGGACGGGTGTGGAAGGTTACGAGAAGGATGGGACGGGAGGGGAGGGTTGTGGGGGCGGCGGAGGCGTGGGTGGACAGTGTGATGCGGTGAGGGCAGGGGCAGGGTAAGCGGGCGGGAGCTGAGGGTGCGGGCCTGGCGGCGAGTGCAGGACGGGGCGGGGCGCGGTGGTCTGGTACGTTCGATTTCGGGGCGACGAGGCGGACGAGCCGGTAAGGAAGTGGCGGGAGAGCACGGGTGCGGGCAAGGCTCGGTGCGGTTGGAGAGGTTTAGTGGTGTTGGGGCGGTGGCCAAATGCGTTTCGGATAAAATCTCGCTGAAACCTCGGGCGGAAGATCCTTTTAAAAAAGTTGTAGAAGACATTAAAATACGCGTCTTTGGGCCCGTAAGTCGGAGCGCGCCAGGCTCGTCTCGGGGCCTCTTCGTGTCTCGCTTGAAGTAATATGGAAATAGACGGCGGCCCGCAGGACGCAGTCTCGCCCCACAGGCGTAATGTGGAGCGGGTGAAGGAAACAGGATGAGAGAGCGAGAGAGAGGGAGAAAGAGAGAGAGAAAAAGAGAGAGTGAGAGCGAGAGTGAGAGCGAGAGCGAGAGAGAGAGAGAGAGCGGGTTTGGTTGGTTGGTTGGTTGGTTGTTAGTGATTCCGGGCGCGTCAACTAAAGAGGTCATTAGTTCCGTAAGTATAGTGCATGTTTTTGCTTGGGCGTTTTGAAGATGCCCGTGGATGGCGAGATCTGGCGCGGACATACCGCCGTCTAGCGGGGATTCTCTCAACCAGGTATCTCCCAGGTAAGCACTAAGCTCCCAACTGGTGTCTCGGCATGTGTGGTAGAGTAGTGCATGCTAGTGTACGTGGGGGTACGGGGTGAAGATACGACAAGGAAGAGGAAGGAGAGAATACGCGCGATCCGTAGCCCGTTTGTTAGGGCACATCTCCGGTATTCGCCAGGTGTTGATGAGAGAAACCAAGGAAAACTACCGAAAAGAGCAGCCTGTCACTAGAATTCTACTCCAGGCAGCGACTGAAATCGATCTAGCTGAGAAGCTAATATCGAAAATCTTGCCGCTGTCGAAAGGTGAAGCTAGGACCAACCTACACACTACACACAAGAGGCACTACAATGACCAGAGACGGAGGTGAAGAAGTTGGAGAAGGCACGAATAACAAGGTTACATGTAAAGAGATAATTGTTTTGAATGTACACAGGAATTAGTGAAAGAGAATGGGGAAAGCAATAGACAGTACATGAGTGAAGGAAATTGAGAGATATGGAGGCCTGAGTGTAAAACTGAGATAGTTTGTGGATACGTAAAATAATGAAAAATGAAATAACGAGTGGGAGTAGACAAAGTGAGCGATGGCGCGAGAATGAAAGTGAAGAAAACGTGTAAAAGAAATAAAAGAGAGTCAGAGCAAAAAGAGAGAGAGAGAGAGAGAGAGAGAGAGAGAGAGAGAGAGAGAGAGAGAGGAGTGGGAAAATACCAACTGGAAGAGATAGCATGTGGCTTGCAAAATCGAACGATACGGGTCAGAAGGAATATTGTAAATTAGGGAAGAATGGGAGTGTAATGGCGAAATAAGAAGAAATAAAAATAGGGTAGAGGGGAAATAACATTCATAAAAGGAGTTTGTAATGCAGATGCAAGATTAAAACCAATTCATAAGAGAAAGAGGAGAGTCTTTATAAGTTAAAAAAATACTGTGAGATTAAATGGAGCGTAAATAAGAAACACGAGAAACTGATACAGCTAGAGTAGAAAATCCTTGCATCGTCGAGAGTGGAAACTAGGACCTCCCGGTCAGGGGGACTGCAGTAACATCTGTAACATCTCTCCCGGTTAATGGGCTGGAGGAACACAGTGCAAGCGGCTCAAAGGGCGGGGCGGTAAGTGTGAGATTGACCATGGCTCTCCGGATTGGGTGTGTGGGAAGGGCGAGATGATTAATTAATGTTTGTGAGAAATAAATTTCCGGGAAAAGCCGGGTAAAGAGCTAGTAATGAATATCACAATTTATTTTATATCTATACTCCATATGTATGTGTGTGTGTGCGCAACACAATGAATGTGTGTGTGTGTGTGTGTGTGTGTGTGTGTGTGAGAGAGAGAGAGAGAGAGAGAGAGAGAGAGAGAGAAATAGATAGAGGGAGAGATAAGCGTGATGTAAAGTGGGAGAAGACTTCTCGTTTCGCTTGAAGTACTATGGAAATCGGACTTTCCTCATAAAGGGGAACATTCTCACAGAATCTTCTCCGACTATACGCGTAGAGGGATTGTAAAATCCAAGAACAGAAGACAGTGGTAGAAGGGAACAAGAGAGAAAAAGAGCAGGAGAAAAAGGGAATAACTAAAGGAGACGAAGAGATAGTTGAAACCGCGAATAGTGAAGGGAGAAAGGTATTTCATATTGACTTCTACTGGAAAGCATTTATTATAAAGAGTGGAAATTCTGTTAAGCATGAAGAAGAGTATACAAATGATCATAATTCTTGTAAATAATTGCAATTTCATAATCGATTTACTGAAGATTGATATGAGTAAAAGGGGTAAATAAAACTTGATAAAGTGGTAGTGAAACAAGGAGAAGAAAGTCATATAAACTTTATGACCAATGTGAACGTAAAGAACTGCCAGGTTTTCATTATATATAAAATGGAAGGAGTTTTCTTAGAAGAGAAATGTAAGGTAGAATTAAATTGGAATCATTAGAAGACAGTGTTTCCGAAAATGTGCCTGGTAGTATTTGCGCTACGTAGGTGTAGAAAACAAACTAATTGGGTGATGTAGGGAATAAGACAGAAAATAAAAGAGATGATGTACTGACCAAGTAGTGAATAGATAAATAACGTGAAAGATAAAAGAGAGAAAAATTAGTGATGTTGCGGTGGAAGTGAATGGGAGAGAGATAATGGACATGTTAACTTGAGTTGGAGACATAGAATAATCTAGACATCTAGACTGAATCACTGAATGAGAGAGAGAGACAATAGAGAGAGAAAGAGAGAGAATTAGAGAATCAGAGATAAAGGGAGAGAGAAACTTATGCCGAAAGAACTGAACGGGGAGAGGGAGAAGGAGGGAGAGTAAGGGAGAGAGGGGTAGTGGGGTGCAGAGGGTGGGAGAGAGGGCAGAGGGAGAGCGAGAGAGGTGGGGAAAGAGGGAGGAAGAGAAAGGGTGAGAAATGGAGAGAGAGAAAAAAATATTGAAAAAAATTAATAAATAACGTCGGTTATGAGAAAGAACAGTGAAGAACTAGACGTGAGAGGAACACCTGAACTTCCTCAAAAACTTTTCCCCTCCCTAATATGTTTCTGCATTCATTTTCCGTTAAAAACTGTCCGCAAAACTGTGCGTGACACGGGTAGGGGGAGACACGTGACATCCGACAGAGATACCCAGCGGAAACAGCTGCTAGAGAATGCTTCCCTAAAAGATTACCCGGCGCTGCCCTCGAGCAATCTGTATTTGTTAACACGAAAAGTGCCACCTCCGTCTTCTGGGTATGTTTCTCGCCTCGCCTCTGACGGAACGTTGTCTCCAGGGGTATCTGCAGGGTTAACTACGCCGCTGAAATCTTCTTAGTGCCGTGAGCTCTTGCTTAAGATATATCTCTCTCGCAACCCCGTTGCGAGACAGGGGTTGGTAATCCCCTAGCCATGCAAAGGGGGGAGTTTAGCAGCTTTGAAGCGAGAATGTCTGCGGAACGAGTTAGTATGAAACGGAATTCGTTATTAATTGGTTTTTTAATTACTTAATTTATTAAAGGCCCCCCCCCCGTAGATAACGTGGGATACGTTTTCTCATTACACGTCGTCTACTTAGGGGCTGCTCTTTGGATCTGGTGTAGGCGGCGGTGTAGTTTAAACATTGGGGTTAGATGTCGGTTGCATAAGCATGATATAATCGTATGCGACGTTAACTCTATCTCCGGAATTTTGAAACCTTGCATTGAAATCGTGCTCAAATTTTCGGAAACACAATCTACAATTGGATATTATATAACAACAAAAGCAGTGAAACAAAACAGTAGCAACAATAGTAACAATAATAGCAATAGTGTCGACTCAATGGTCGAAGTCCCTAGAGCCATCGTAAATACCTAGGTTCAAGGGGGTCGGATTTTCGAATTCAGCCATGTGAATAGATGTATGTGTGCGTTTGGACATGTGTAGAAATTTACGTTCACCGACCTTAACATACCCAGGTAAGGAAATATGGCAAAGGCATAAAGCCTCTCCATGTATAATGATGACCTGAAAAACGAACCTTAAGGCAGGCATTAACCTCACCTAAAAGAGGCAAAAAAATCTTAAACATTTTTATTATTTTTTAATTTATAATAATATTATTTATTATTACTATTTGGATTTTTTAATTTACTTTAATTCTAAAGATTTAATTATGAGTATTCTGTTTAAATGTGATGTAGGTGGTTATTTTTTATTACGAGTAGTTTCATGTATATTCAGTTTAAATGTTCATTTGAAATTTGAGAGCCCGAAACACTTTTTTACACTTTTTTACACTTTCTTGAAATTTGATGGTTGAAACACAGGAAATTCTCCAAAAATAACACATTTCCAAAAGTATCACCCACATCCTTTTTATATGTTATTCAGTAAACGAGTATTAATTTTAGAAAACTGACGAAATTTGTTGACGATGGTCATATTTAAGATATCCAATTTTTTAAATGTTAATTTATTCTAAGAATTCTTATGGTGAATACTGGGCCGACTACCTCTGGAGTTAGTATAAGAGGTAAAATGGTGTTTGCGTTAAACAAATTCCTAAGATTATCCAATCGCGGTGTAAATTGCGTACTAAGAAACAAACTCGAGAAGCGAATCAAGTCAAAAGAGAGCTGCCGAGAAAAGGATTAAAACTACGGCGAAGAACGTTTTTATACAACTGGGCGTAAACCCAGTTATAAACCGCTAGCGTAAAATAGAATATCTCACTGTGGAGGTTTTAGTTTACTTCTTCACACACTCGTTATGCACACTCGTTACACAGGCATGCTTTCAATTCTCGAACTTATCACTAGTTAGTTTCATTTCATTTAAAACGTTTAATTTTTAACACTGGGAAGTTTTGTATTAAATAATTTTATTTCTATTTTAGTGAAATAAAATACTCTATCAACGAAGTGTAAATAGACTACGATTCTAATACATACATTAGGCAGTCCATGAATTACCATAAAAACGGGACTGTGATAAAACATGCTCCATACAAGTCATATTTGTAATGCTAAAATAGTTTTTACACATGATTGACAAAAGAAAAGGTGAGTGCACTAAGTATTTTGTTATCCGCGGAGTCAAAGAGTACCTCTGAGAGACGAGTTCAGTACCAACTCAAATCTTTGCATTGCTTCTGCTATAATCATAGGGCTCCAACAGTCTCGCAAAAATGATATTTCATACAGGTTGACAGTTTCGATGATACAGGGTGATCGGTCACGTCGAATAAAATTAATGAAGCTTCCCTTAAAAAAATGACATAGGGCGTGTGAAGAGCAACTGTTCCTGTTACAGAAAATTAATAGATCATGACGATGAGCCGGTGGTCGCTCGTTAGATTTACCTGCAATGTTTTAGCTGGGGGCGTTCGCCAGAACAAAAAGAGGTCGTGATTGAACATGACGAAACAGCTGTTTCAGAGATCTCTGATACGTTCGTTCAGCGAGATTAATGTATTCGAAAAATCACTAAAATATACACACAATATATCTACGTGTCGTTGAAATGAACGATTTGTTTGGGCAAAGCACCGATTCTAAATTTTGTCCTCAAGAAAAAAATCTCCTAAAACTCGAAGAAAAAAAAATGAAAGAAACTCGGTTGTCATTAATAACAGTAACGCCTTCATATTCATTAATTGAAAACAAATGTGTTAAATTAAACAAATTTTTAATACAAATTAATGAATAATTAAGAGGCCGGTATAGATGGGCGAGACAGGGAAGTAGCGCCATAGCGATCTCTGACCAGAAGTCCGAGGGTTCGAGTGCTGCCTCGGGCATGAGTATATATATATATATATATATATATATATATATTATATATATATATATCTGTGTGTGTATATGTGTATGTGTGTATGTGTGTATGTGTGTGTGTGTGTGCGTGCGTGCGTGTGTGTGTGTGTGTGTGTGCCGTCCTTTCATACCCGATATCATCATCTCATCATCCATACTCCCAGAGCTAACAACCTTTGGGGGATAAAATTCGGGATTCAGCTAAAATGCTGATCCCTCCCAGATATAGGTACTTGCATCTGCTGAAGCATGATACACGCGTTGTCAGAGTTAGCCTATACGCGAAAAAAAAATACGAATAAACAAGTGGATCGGGAAGAAAAGGAACGGGGAGGAGTTAAGCAGTGCGGGGTGGGGAAGTATAGAAAGGGGCGGGGAAGAATGAAAGCAAGGCGTGGTAGAGCAAGGCGGAAGAGGCGGCGGGCACGAGCGGAGTGGTGACGTGTGTGGCTGGGAGGACAGAGACGGGAACGGGCGAGGCGGGGAGAGGGAGGCAGATAGGAGAAAAACGGGAAAGTGGGAGGCACGAAGAAGCGGGGCGAGAAGGAGGTAGGTGGGGGAGGGCGAGATGGACTAGAGAGGGGTTAAGTGAGGAATAAAGCGGGACGGGGAGAAAGGGGGTGTGGCTAGAGTTAGGAGGGGAGGAGTGGGGCGTGGTAAGTGGGGCGGGGTGAGTTGAGGCCGTGACGAGAGAGAGACGGGGCGGCATGGGCGGGTAGAGAGCATGGGGGAGGGGAGGGGAGGGGAGGGGAGGGGT
>BOPP01000154.1:1228545-1239402 GCA_017312745.1 Gryllus bimaculatus
AAAAAAAAAAAACACACCAAAAAAAAAAAAAAAAACAGAGAGAGGGTACAGCGGAAATAACATTCGGCATGGGACACCGAAGCACGTTGCAGTACCGTACGATAAGAGTTTGGTTAGCATTTAAAATATATGTAGGGGTAGAGTTTATGCTAGTCGATCTGTTTGGGATACTCACGTATGGACAAACAGAGAAGATAGAGTCTCTCGCTAGCCTTGCGAGGCAGAATTGTGTGTTCGCATTTAGTGTTTTGGTCTCATGGTGAAAATTTAGGTCAGAATTGGATATTCTTCTGTTTTTTCCCGACTCCTTGAGTAATCTAACGTAAGACTACGACATGACTCTACTTCTAGGAAGCGGATGCTGCATCGCTTTCTTTCAACTTTCTGTGCGCTTGGAAATTCCCAAACCTTTTTTCTCAATAACAGTCGCTGTTGCAAAAGAATCCTTTACGTTAATCGTCCGTGATTTTTTTCTGTGATATACAGCCTACTACATATAGCATAACACAAATAGATTCCACATAATCGACTTGATCACATTGAAACACGAATGATATGAATCTAAATTTTGAAGGAGAGTAATTAGATACTTTGTATCACTTAGAAAATGTGTATTTAGGGTATGCTGCTAATCTGCACACCATCCTCCTGAACTTCTTCCAAATAAATGAAAAACCAAGTATATACTAGATTAGAAGCTTTAGAAAACTATTTACTTATCATTTTCTTTGGTTTTTGTACAATTTCAGAGGATCGTTAACTCGCGCACCTCCTGGCGTCCACGGTCCAGCGACCACGTGTGCAAAGACTACGTATGCGCACTTTAATTTGGCGGCTTGCGTCCTCAACAAACTTCCTGTGCAGGTTTGCAGGTGTTGTTCTACAGCGAAATCAGTTTCCGTTCTTTCACGTCGCTTCCACCCGTTCGATTATTAGGTTCAACCCATGTTGCGCTTGCTCCCGGCGCGACCGCCTGCCCTCGGGCGCGCCGCTCCCTCGCGCGCCTGCCATCGAGCCACCTCCTCGCGCCGCCTCCCCTCGCGCCCGCCTTCCCCCTCGCGCCCAGCCATCTCCCTCGCGCCCGCTTCCCTCGCGCCCGCTTCCCTCGCGCCCGCTTCCCTCGCGCCCGCTTCCCTCGCCCCCGCTACCCTCGCCCCCGCTACCCTCGCCCCCGCTCCCTACGCACTGCCTCGCACGTAAAATTTCACACGCACCGCTCTGCGGCTCTTCGGAGTTACTCGGGCTATCGCTCCACAAAATAATATTTTTGTGTAATTTGAGGAAATAAGACCGCGTTATAAGGAAATTTTAATGCCAGGTGAAAGGTGACATTCTTAATCTCTTTTTATCACGTGTCTAATGACGCTCTAAGGTCGTAAGGAACAAAGTTCAGATGAGCATTAGCAATTACGACATTGCGTTATGCATTTTAATCAAAGAAGCATTTCAAGCGTAGACCAAGACGTTGCATAATGGAACAAAGAGACTAGTCAATAAGTGAGACATTTCAACCATGGCAAGAATCCAGAGTAAACAAATAATCTACATCATGCATTAATTTTTAGATTTAATGGCCCTGTACTTCAGATTTCCGTCATGAACATTACTTAAGACGCAAATATAATTTTAAGTTATTTTTCGCGACTGTTTTTACCTATTGTCTCTCCAACAATTTGCGTTAATTCTGGCCGCAGTTGATGTTGAAAATAATTGATTTTAACTGCGTGAAATTCTATTGGAATTAGTAGCACGGTCTGGCACACTGGACACTAAACAATAAGACTGGCATGGGCGACTATTTCCAGTCGCAATAGAAGAGTGACTTGCTTCTAACTGTCCAGATTACGAACTGAAAAAGTAATTATTATTTACTAAGAAAAATTTAATATTACATTTAGTTTTTAAATTTTGCGTTTGTCTGCGGTTATTTGTGTGTATTGCTTTATTTAGATTTAAATTTATTTTATACAGTGTTATGTCTGATACAGTGAATGATCAGGCCACTCAGTACACTTGTTTTGAACTAAATGATGAAGGTTAAACAATACATTAGGAACAATCGTCGACATACTTCCAAGCTAAATCCGGTTGTACATCGTGACATTGAGAAAAAATGAAAAAGAAAATCATCTTCTAACTGGGGTGGACCCTGAATGTATTTGAGAGAAGTACGAAAATTATATTACACACTCTTCATAATTTTTTTCATCAAAAACATCACTTTTTAGAATGTAAATTTCTTCTTGATATGATTTTTGAAGGTGAGAAATGGGAATGCAACGCTTTTTTACCGTCAAACTTTTCTTACCGACAGGTTTTTTATTTATTTTGTCCAAAAACAGTGAATGTATGTGACTTATAGGGTACACGTAATCTACGCTCGTTTAGGATCTCATCCCATTTTCCACCCATAAATAGTTGAATGACGAATAAAAGTAGTACCAACAAAGCGAATTTATCAACATTTCAAAAACAAGATCTTTTCACTTCCTAATTGTAGAAAACGTATTGTGTCGGTAAACAAACTACAAATTTGATTTAATTTAAAGTATTGCTAATGAAATAAAGCACCCTTCCCTGGCTCTACTCCTTCCACAGTCAGCACAAGGGAAGCTAAAAGAAACTGTGCATAGGGATGCTGCATGTATGTCCAGAAATACAAAGAGATCCATCTCAGAATATGCTCGATTGATCAGCGAAATCACACAAAAACCTAATCGAAATGTGGGATTCATTAGAAATTCAGATTCAATTGAAGTTCAGGTTCATTACATATTTATAAGACACAAATTTTCTAAAGAATTTAGGCAAATTCATTAGAAACCAGTTCTCTATTGGTATTTACTAGGCTCTCCGGGTGACGCCGTGACCGAAACGTCGGCACCTTCGCCACGGACGCGGCGTCACCCGGACAGCCAAGTAAATTCCGACTGCGGCCACGGAAGCCTATGCTCTCAGTTCTCTGTTGATTTAATCACACCCGTATTGATGGTCAAATGCTATACATATAAAATGTGTGTGTTAATTATGAATGATTCATTAATATTAATTATTATATTATTATATACCTACATATATTTAATATAAGTAATAATAATAATAATAAGTATTATTATTTATAATTATCACCATCACGTCACCTTCTTGGACGCAATTACGCTCTGATATATATTCCGCAATCGCGAGGGAATCTAAATTGCGACGACCTTACTGAGTAACAAGTTTATTATTATTATTATTATTATTATTATTATTATTATTATTATTATTATAAATGAATAATTTTAACTATGAATTTGTACGTTGGATATACTTTTTGCAGTACGAAATGCGTTGAATACACATACACTTTAAACTTAAAGTTGTTAAGTGGCAAACGAGTATTGTTTTAAGATAATTAAATAGTATATAGTACATCTCTAGTTAATTTCATTGCATCCCTAGTGAACCACTTCAATTTTCCCTCTCACGCCGCTCCGCCGAATTATGAAAGCTTGTTTTCGTCTCACGAAATTTCAAACAAACTCTCTCAAACGTCTGCTATATCCACATTCGCGCGAAGTCCCTCAAAGCGGCACCCGGAAAAAAACCCCCTGAAGCACCACTCCAGAACGTCAAGTATACGAAAACACCATCTGCCGGCCGGCAGAGGAAGTACGAGTTGTCGGCTGCGCGATCTGGCGTGAGGCGCGGAGACTGCGTTACCCTAGCAACGGACGCCGTTGACAAAGGCTCGGGAATGAAGACTAATTAGAGGAAATAACAAGTTGCGCTGGATTCTGCGTGGCATGGCGAGGCGTGGCGTGGCGCTGCTGCACTGGGAGTAGAGAATGCCACACCCTCTCGCTTTTCAGAGACGACCTTCAGAGGACCCGGCGGTTGCTGCGAGAAGCGACGTGGGTTCAGAAACTGCCTAAAGGGGGCAGGACCAGATTTGGAACGGAGCGCCGAGAGCTATCTCCACTTCTCTAGGGATACGAAAAACAACGATGTTTTTATAAAAATCGTGGATGTATATGACATTGATTTTTTGAAGCCAATGTTTCTTTCACATCGATTTCTTGCGTTCGATTTGTTTTACGTGGTCGAAGTTTTATAAATGAAAAAAGTCGACTGTAACAATATTCTATATAAAATGTCATATACACTATGTGATCAAAAGCATCCGAACAGAAGTAATCAAAATGGTGTTATGGTATGGTCGTGTTTTCATGAAGGGGCCTTGCACCCCTTGTTGATTTGTTTGGCACTATCACGGCACAAACCTACGTTGATGTTTTAAACACCTTCTTGCTCCCTACTGTTGACGAGCAATTGGTGATGATTGCATCTTCGAGCGCCTGTTCATAGCTGCCCGGCCTCTGGCGGAGTGGTTATACGACAAATAACCATAACATCCCTGTAAACGCATCTAACATCAACCATAACACCCCTGTTTAAACAAAACGCATCTAAATGTTCATGCCAAATGCGATCTGCATCACTTGTCAGAATTTTTAATCTATATCGTTAAATAACTCCTAAACGAAGCATTTTAGAGCCTTAAAACTTGAAATTTTGAGGTCAGAGGAAAAGTTTTTTACGCCGTACGGATACGATATTTTTGGACGTTCCATTACATTTTTTTCTGGTGCGACACTTATCAGTATTATCCAGTACCAACTATATTACTTCTGCACTCGAGGCGATCTTTATTTGTGGCGTCACTCTAAGAAGGCTTAGAATGCACCAACTGGTATGTATTCTTTCTGTGTAAACCGTGGTTTGCGCCGTCTGATGACGTATATTTGCGTAACCATTAATTCAAAATTATGCAAATAAATCTAAATGATTACACAAAAACAGTAAGTATTAATAGTTGCTTGATACCGATCAATATTGCTTTTTATGTGTATAATGCGACCGTTCATTTATCGAATGTATGTATTGACGTTCTTGTTTCTGTGAAAAGTTTGTGATATAACCTACGTATCTACTGAATCAGTAACACACACAATCTGCAACTGTGTGTGAAATGAAACTAATTACTTGATATTCTAAGCGATTAAGTTGCACGGGTGTACCTCTCAGTCAATAAATAAAGTTAAATAATATTCCGAAGAGTAGGGTTATGCTGCCTCATGCTGTTTTTTCGCATGGACTACTTTAAGTAGCTTTCTCGAGAGTACTTTTGTAATATTTTTGCAACTATCAAGGAAAGAGAATAGCTAACTCAAGGAAAATTACTTTAAATTCTGTTTTTAAGGAAAGTGTTGTGAATTGTTTGAAGAACATCTCTGAACAATACTGAAGAAATCTTTATTCAAGAATAATTGAATTATAACACTGAATAAGCCTCTATTTAAGCTCTGTCACAAAAGTCAATTTAATTTTTTTCCTTTTAATTTTAAATTCTGTAAGTACATTGAAAGTTGCGTTTTAAATTTTATTTAAACAAATAAACACGTTTCGTTAACAACTTCCCATCTTAATATGGAAAAGGAAAGATAGGGAAGAGGGTGGAATTTAACATGCGAGAGTTCTCACACGGGTACGCTAGATTATATCTATTTCAATCGAAGTACATCGGCTGTAAATGAAGATGTGGGAAGGAAGGATGTTTCGCTTTGTTTTTTTTACAATAATATATTAAATTGAATTAATTTTTGTCTTGTCTGCACAAATTTGTTCCCAAATCACACCATTGGACTCCATGCGGATAACAAATAAAGTAATAAGTTATTGCTTTGAATGAGCGCTTCATAATCTTAAAACTGACGGTGCTTTTGAGATACATTAAAATCAGAATTTTGTTTAAAACAAAATAACTACAGCTCCAACACGAAAGTAGCTTTTCGAAGTTTTTTTTCTCTATTACATAACTACGTTCAAATAGCTCTGCGCATTCGGGGAGAACAAAAAGTCTGAAAAAGATCTTAAATCAAATGATATCACTCATTTTCATAGAAGTAAAAACATATTTCAACTCGCCATTCGACGAAAGAACTTGTGACGAGAGCGATTAATATTCAAAATGACCTTCCAAACATGTTGGGGTGTAAAAGTATCAGAAACTGAAAGTTCTCAGCTGTTGTCCCGAGAAAAAAAAACGTATGCATAAAAAAATGAGCGTAATGGAATGTTCCTGACGTGGAAACATTAATTCCGCTCAGGAACTACCAGAGATATTATCCTGTAGTTTGAGAGCCCCTCGTCGAAACTTTTCTCCGCAAATAGAATTACACGATACTTGGGCCGGAACGTGTCCGTGAATAGAATTAGAAACGAAAATTTCGTGACCTCGGATGAGCAAGCGATTCATGAAATGTCTAAATAGCACTTTAACTTCGTATGTAAGGAAACACACACACACACACACACACACACACACACACACACACTTGCATACACACAGCGAGCGAAGTGATTCAGTACGCAGCGCGCTGACTTCGCATTTGGGAGGCCCGGGTTCAATCCACGTGCCGATCATCCTGAACGGAGTTCTCGTGGTTTACCTCGATCATCCACGCGAATGCTGGGATGGTTCCACTGAAAGGTCACGACCTCAAAACCAGCTAGCAGAATTCGTTAACTACGTGAAGTCACGAAGGGTAAGCGAATTCGAAGCATTGCAGGTTCCTGGATGGGTGACCGACTAGAAACCTCGGAATCTAACGGCGCCGAGACCAACTGCCCTTTAAAAATAATGCTTAAATTCAAATACCAACACACAGACACACACACACAAACACAGTAAATATAAGGCTTGTATTATGTAATTCACTGAATAATCCTATTTATAAATATATAAGATTATTCTGTGAATTACATAATACAATGATTTACTAATTTAGTCACAATACAAACAGTATTCACTGAAAACACATGCTTTAAACGTGTTTGTGAAATTGTAACTGAAATGTTTATTATTTAGAAAGCTCTGTACATGTATGTTGTACTGGTCTATGTGTATGTCAAGAAATCCTAACCATCCTTAAAACCACAACGCATCACATATATTAAAATCACAGATTTTTTGTTTGCGTTTATACACATTATACTTTTTCGTTTAAAAACACTATCTTGGAACTAAAAAAAAAAGAGAAGTCATCTTCGTTTCACTCAATCTAACCTAACACTCACGCTTACACTCACTGGCTTAGGTATCTCAAGTTATCAAGTGATGTCAATATAGTACTTCTGACCCAGAGGACTTGGGGTTCCGTTTCCGACGGTGACAGGAATTTCGACACTGGATACTTAGCTAGGTTGAGTTTAGTCGCTTCGCATCAAAATATTGCTCCTAAGGCGGTTGACAAACTCTCCACATAAAAAATTAAATATTTTCTGACAGGTATTTCCATTGTTAAAATCGGAAATTAGAAGTTCTTCGTAAGTTTTTGAAAATATCATACTAGATGACACAACTCATTTCGATTGATTTATTGAAGTTTAATGGCGCTTTAACAGTTGTCAAATCGTTTTGTGTTGGTGTTCAATGCACAAAAACAGAGTGCGGCAAAGCTATCTTCTGATTTCTATGGATTTCAGCTGATTTCTACTCGATAGTGAAAAGTGATTTTCCATTAAAAATTATCAGAGGCTGGTCAAAATGATAGATCATTTAGTTAATCCTTCGTTTATTGTTCGTATTTTCTTGTAACTTAATCTAAGAAGCTTTAAATATTGAAAATTTCAAGTTAAGTAACCCAGAAAACAAAACAAAAAAACTTATTCTTAACTCCATAGCACTACACTTTTCTGAATTTATTGTAATTAGTTGTAAGAAAAAGGAAAGATATCTCTCACGAGTAAAAATGAGATGTAACCTTGCAAATAATTTGTTATGTTGTGATGCCTTTCTTATTTTCCATGCACATTATTTTATTTTCTGACTTCTGATTTTCATACTTTACTTTAGCACACACACACACACACACATACGTTCCTGAAATGATCCACCCATTTAATTTTTAATACTCCATCCCAACGTAAATTCAGGTATTACCACGTTATGTTTTGTTCGCGAATGTAGGACAAAGCACTCCCTTCACTTCGCGTCAAGCTTGTTTATGGAATCCGCACTTGTACTCTCGCTAGGCCGCTCTCGCGAAGGCATTGTCCTGGCCATGCTCGGACCCGGCTGAAGACCTTGTTACGTTGTACGTCGTTAGCCACCGGAATGGAACCCTTAAGAGGAGTCATTATGCTCGAGACTCACGCACGCACGCGTCGCTTTTGTTTTCTTTCCGTTTCGAGGGTGCAGACGTCCCGCTCGGTTGAATTACCGTCGCCGGAAGCTCCATGTTTCATTCGTACTGCCATACCCAGGGGGCCTTGGAACAAAATTTGGAGGAATAAAGCGTCAACTTACATGGCAAGCATCGTGTACTATTCGTGGACCTTTTCGTTTTTCTATTTGATTTGCATTCATACTGCCATACCCAGGGGGCCTTGGAGGAAAATTTGAAGGAATAAAGGGTCAACTTACATGGCAAGCATCGTATATGCCGTGGACCTTTTCCTTTTTTATTTGAATCGCATTCGTACCGTCATACCCAGGGGGCCTTGGAACAAAAGTTGAAGGAATAAAGCGTAAAGTCACATGGCAAGCATCGTACATGCTGTGTACTATTTGTGGACCTTTTCTTTTTATATTTGAATTGCATTCGTACCGTCATACCCAGGGGGCCTTGGAACAACATTTGAAGGAATAAAGCGTCAACTTACATGGCAAGCATCGTATAAGCCGTGGACCTTTTCCTTTTTTATTTGAATTGCATTCGTACCGTCATACCCAGAGGGCCTTGGAAGAAACTTCGAAGGAATAAAGCGTAAACTTACATGATAAGCATCGTATATGCTGTGCACTATTCGTGGAACTTTTCTTTTTTAATTTGAATTGCATTTGTACTGCTCTACCCAGGGGGCCTTGGAAGAAACTTCGAAGGAATAACGCGTAAACATACATGGCAAGCATCGTGTATGCTGCGTATCACCGAAAAAAGAACCATTGGAGTATACCAGATCCATGACATTGTTTCAAGGACATTTATTACGGTATCATGGATGTGGTATACTCCAATGGGTTTTTTCGGTGTACTATTCGTGGACCTTTTTTTAAAATTTGAATTGCATTTTGGGTTCTTCTTATATTTATTCTTTCATTTGTATTATATTTGTGTGGTTGTCTTTCGAGTGGCTCATGGAAAGCGTGATAGCTTTCTCCGAGGCCGGCCAGGGTTGATTCCCGGCCGGGGCCAAAATGAAGCTGCTAATGAAATTTTCTAATACGTCTATGTAGCGAAATAATACTCAGGCAGGTCAAATAAGCTAAATACGGTGATAGGAATACGTTATGCTCACTTCACGTCTCCCTTACGCCCAGACATGGATAGTAAATACAAATTTGGTTCAGACATGCTAACATCGCTAGCTGACAAGACAGCGTCGATGATCGCTCTCAATTAAACCCAGATTAATTAAACCCACATATTCGACATCGGAGACGGATCATTGTCGACGACCAGAACGGAGTCACAAGCACACGGCGCCTATAACGTTGCAACGGTAAGCCGATTCAATGTCAGCCAATCTAGTAAGTCCCCCAAACGTAAAATATACCTCATTTTATTCATTGTTCACAGTTGAGGAACTTCGGGTATAAATAATGACAACTGACATTTTGGGCGAAATTAGAATTACTGGTTCCTGACAGAATAAGCTGTAGCCTATTTTATCTAAGTTTTTAAAGAATTTTCTTTGCATCACGTTTTTTTCCGTTTTGCAAACTTTCAAGAATAAACAAAAAAATTGCAATAAATTCACTTAGAGAGATGACGAAGGGGTAAAGGAAAGAGAGTGGATGAAGAGACAAAAGGAAAGAAGAGGGAAGAGGTTAGGGAGAAAAATATACAAAGATTTAGGGTTATTGAACACAGGCAACATTACCTGCTTTCTCACAAAATGTACTTCCTTCCACTTCAGCCAAGAAGCATTTTCTCTGCGTTCTGCCTAGGCACGAATTCCTTTCCCTTCTTCCCGCGCACACACACAGTGAAGGGTCGTTGGGAGCGTGGATTTCGCCTGATAGCAACTCTTGGCGCAGCAGAAGAAGCGAGGGGGAAAAGAGAGAGTGGATGTAAATGCGAAGAGAGGGGGAGAGAGAGGAGACGAAGAGGCGAAGGGAAGATAGAGGTTGAAGAGGCGAAAAGAAAGAAGAGGGAAGAGTATTGGGGGAGAAAGATACAAATATTTAGAATTTATTGAATTACAACATTACCTACTTTCTCACAAAATGTACTTCCTTTAACATCAGCCAAGAAGCGTTCTCTCTGCGTTCTGCCTAGGCACGAATTCCTTCCCGCCCACACACACACGGCGAAGGGTCGTTGGCAGCGTGGATTTCGCCTGATAGCAACTCTTGGCGCGGCCGCCCCTTCACGTACGCTGGCATGCCGCGGCGCGTGCGAGCGCGCGATCGGCGCGGCAGATAAGCGGGCGGATGTATCATTAAGGGAGGCCCCGGAAGGAAGGGTGCCCGCCGACCACGACGCCGCCACCGCCCGCAGTGGGCCCCGCGGCAACCAAAGTCTCAGACGAACGGCGAACGCGGTAGGTGCAAATGGAAGGTACGTGAAGGATTCATTAGGGTACTATTAACATTGTTTTTTCCAACTTGTCTCTCCCTTTCTCCGCTCATTCTCACTTTCTCTCTCTCCCTCCAGCGTCCTCTGTTGGCGTTTCCCGCTCTCACTTTTCTTCCATTTCCGCCTTCTCTTGCTTTTCTTTGACACCTTTTCTTCCATCGCATGCACTCACTTTTTCGATCCGTCACATGCACTCACTTTTTCGATCCGTCACATGCACTCACTTTTT
>BOPP01000154.1:1239841-1255798 GCA_017312745.1 Gryllus bimaculatus
TCCCCTCCTTCCATCCTCTCCCTCCCCTTCTTCCATCCTCTCCCTCCCCTCCTTCCATCCTCTCCCTCTCCTTCTTCCATTCTCTCGCCTCTTTCTCCATTTCCCTGCTTCACTTTCTGCCTTTCTCTCCATCTCATTCTTCCATACCTTCCCTCCGTTTCTCTCTCTCTCTCTCTCTCTCTCTCTCTCTCTCTCTCCCAAAGTGGTGATGTTACTCAGGAGAGACGCGTGGTAGCCCTCTCTGAGCGGAGCAAATCGCGTGTGAGCCGTTCAGTGCTTGGGCTCACTGCGTGGGTGCGTGCGTGGGTGGGACGCGCGGCGCGATGAGGGAGGCTGCCTCGCCTGCCAAGCGGCGCGCGAGCTGCGCCAAAGAGAATTAGCGCAGGAAAGGCAGCTCCGAGGCAGGCGAAATTCGCGAGAGCTGAAAGGAAACGAAATTAAAAGAGCCGTGCCCCCCAGCCAGCTGGCTTAGCCGACCGGGCACGGTACTGTACATCATACGAACTTCTCCGCACGAAAATGTCAGAATGAAAGAACAAAAAAAATAGAGAAATATAATTATTTTGCTCACTAAAAGAAGAAATGTAATAATTTTTTTACTAATGAATTTTATCTAAAGCGTCGAATCTTTTAGACGGTTGACAGAATTTTGATCTTCATCCGGTCAACCTACAATTAAATTCTTCTTTTCCATATAGTATTTGAACGTATTTGCACTTTAAGTACAAGCTTTCCTGCTCCAGTGCGGATAACGAAGATACATGTAATGAAAAATATGACAATATTGGAAAGAAAGGAACATTCGAGAAAAGAGATAAGTATTGAATAACATTGATGACGCCACAAACCAAAAAAGGACTTCCATAGGAACGAAAGTAAATGATAAGGGACAACAAAATATGATGTCACGGTCTAAATACCAACCCAGACTAGAAGTACATACAAACTATCGTGCCCTTAATCTCTTGGATTTTTTGCGAAAAAAGCATTCCTTTTCAATTCACCCCCATGGATTCTGTATGTAAATATCTCACTCCACTAAATAATCAGTTACTTTTCAACAAGTTCATAATTGTCAATTTTGTTTATTATATTCCATGTACATTTCCATTATTAAAAGAGCGATTTTATAATTTTGGTTAGTTTCTTTTCAAGATTCATTGTTAATTTATTTACTCGTAACCATTCTTGATTTGCAATAAATACACTCTGTAGTTTATATTCATTTTCAGCTTCTGTTTCTCCACATACATACAATAAGGTGTTATCAACAGAGAATTAAATTTTATAATTATTCCAAAATATGTTTTTCATATACTTGATTACGTCATTAATGTAAATTATAGACAATATTGGACCCAAATCTGACCCTTGCGGAACACCTAAATCTACGCTAATTTCATCTGAGATATAATTATATTTTACGCTTTGATTTCTCTTGTTAAGAGGAGCTTGTTAGAGGGGATAGAAGTGTTGGCGTTCAAGTTTTAAAAAAAGCATCAATGTGCGGGTTCACAGTCGCCCGGAAAGAAATATGCAGTGGACAAAGAATTAATTTCCAAATATTAACTACACAGATTCATGCGCATTCTAAAACATACCAAATGTCCTACAACAGACCTCAGAGCAATAGCTGCACGTATGCGAAACTTAAGTCTCCGAAACTGTCCAAAGAACTGTTCAAGAAGAAAGTGATTTATTACAAATTAAAATTGAAAACCCAAAAATACAATAATAAATAATAGCATTAAAATGGACTGAAAAAGTCATTTAACAATTTAACAAGAATTACGGGGTTGAGAGCCGATAAACAATCATGATAACTGTGTTAGATTACACCTCAATAAAAAATTAAAAACAAAAATAATATGAACATTAAATCCTCATTTTCTCTCTCATCTATGCGTCTGAAATTATTCTGGTTTTACATAGCAAAAGCAATCGGACAAAAAAGGTACACACAATCTTAAAACGCGTCATACAGCATTATCATTCGTTGCATATGTAAACAAATATGATCCAGCTTCCCAATTAAGGGAGAAGCTGGTCAACAAATTAAGTCATAAAGACAGCTCATCACGGTGGAATCTTCTGGAAAACGACAAATATCAAATAATATGACCCGGCTCCCTTTTAAAAGAAATTTTTTTTTTTCATCGACATACAACGGAAATTATCTGACCACAACTACAATCATGATCCTTACTACAACTAAAATTATGAACACAGATTTTCCAAAATTAAAACTGTTCCTTAAAGATAGATTTTGAAAAAAAGTCATGCACAATTATTCGGTAAAAAAGTGAGTACTTTTCGCATAATTTTGCATGAAGATTCGGGCAAGAAAGTACGTGCTGTTTTAGCACCAGTTGTAAATAATAATAATAATAATAATAATAATAATAATAATAATAATAATAATAATTACAATTACGGACCAGACGATGATTCACAACAGACCAGATTTGGTGGTGATTACCAAGCGTGAGAAATATGTCATGCTTGTCGATGGTACTATCCCACATAAAGGTAATATTGAAAGTAAATACACTGAGAAAATGAGTAAATATGCATATCTTGTTGAACCAGTTAAGAAACGGCGGAATATGGAAAGAGTCAACATCGTCCCGATAATTGTTTCAAGCACCGGAGTCATCCCTAAGTGTCTGATGCGGAATCTCAAGCAGCTAGGTTTTAATGAAGACCTGTACAAACTTATGCAGAAAGCAGTAATTATCTCAACAAGGATAGTCCGGAAATTCATGGGAAATGATGTACTCTGAATTCTTTTAAATAGGTGTATTGTGCTTTGATTTTGTAAATCTGTACAATAATTAATTTAAATGTACCAATCAAATGAAAAAAATAAAAGATAATAATAATAATTACAATCAAAAAGCTTCTTTATTATAATGCGCGGCGCCAGCGAAGGGCGGCGGGGGCGGCGCGTGACACGCGGCAACCGTTAAAGCGCAGTCCAGCGAAACCGCTGGCGCAGGCGCAGTGAGCTCCGTCCGCCGTCCGCTCCGCCCACGCGGGAGGCTTCGACCGCCAGAGCGCGCCAGCGACGGGGCCTCGCAGCACGCCAAGGGCGGAGCGGGGAAGAGCGACTGCAGAACGCGGCGACATCAACGCGCTGATTTGGCACCGAGGGCGGAATAGTCGGGTTGGCACTTCATGTGGGCGTCTGTTTGTGTTTCTGTGCGTCTGTTTGGGTTGAGAGGGGGAGAGCAAGAAAGAAGAGCAACAAAGAAAGAAAGAAGAGCAACAAAGAAAGAAAGAGAAGCTACAAAGAAACAAAGAAGAGCAACAAGGAAAGAAAGAAGAGCAACAAGGAAAGAAAGAAGAGCAACAAGGAAAGAAAGAAGAGCACAAAAAGAAGAGCAAGAAAGAAAAAAGTGCAAGAAAGAAGGGCAAGAAATATGAGGAAGAAAAAGAAGACGGATGGGCAAGAAAAAAGAGAGGAAGAAGAAGAACAAGAACAAGAAGAAGAAGAAAACAAAAAAGTTATGATAGCTCCGTGAGTTCTCAGCGCTCAAGCCTTCAGCCGTAGAGTTTGGAATCCATCTTCTTTCCTCTGTGTTCCAGCTCCAGCTTTTCGGGCATCTTCTTTCACCCAACCCTTAGGACGCTCACCTCGACACGCGCGGTGCACAAAAACACGCACGCACGTACACGCGTGCGCACGCAAGCCTCGCTACGAGGCGGGAAATAACCGGCTTAGGTGGCTCAGGGCATCGATTAATGTCACTATATGTCGATTAATGTCATCGATTAATGTCAATATAGAAGATTTCCAGCACTTGCTGCTTACATAGTTAGCTCCAGTCCAGATATTTTCTTTTTACTATGTACGTAGTAAGTTGACCCGGATTTAAATTTAGATTTATTCAGTCAAGAAATGATTTTTTAAATGATTTTGAGAAAGAAACCACATTTTGAGAACGAAGTTTTTGCATGATTTCTATCTTTTTAACAAGTTCTTGGTTTTACCTATAGAAGAAAGCTTAACGCTTTTCGAAACGTATGTTTAGAACATTTTCGTGGTTAATAGTACTTTTAAAAACAATGTAAGATATTGATTATAAAAAATGAAGAAATTTTCTACATTTTCTACACATTCTCTAGAAACTACAAACTACTTTGCATTGTGTAAAGTACAGTGTAGTTTCAACCACATGATTTGAAATTATGCGCAGTGGTGATGATTTTATTTAGTAGCGTTAGAAATAGCGCACGATGTTCCCAGAATATGTAGTCGGTGAACGTGCCCTCTCTCTTTAGTATCGAATCTGTTTGTGTTCGAACCTAACGAACGCAGTTTATTATATATTCACCAAGCAGACTACTATCGCTCGCTCGAGTTAATCCTGTTACCCTGGTATTTCCTTGATGTTTCCTCATATTTCGCACATGGAGAGGTGTTTTAACTTTGTTTTCTGTTAAATTTTACTTATATATTAATATGCTCGGCCTCTGTTAAATTAATGTTTTTTGCACAAGAATTTAATGTTAGAGATGACTAAACCATGTTTAAAACGTCGATGTTTAAACAATCGATGGTTTTTGGTCGAAATATTATTAACATCGACGTTTCGTTGTCAATGTATCACAACTCGTCCCACTTAAAGAACCACATTTATTCTCAACATCGAAACACAAACACGATGTATTATATATTCTTCATGTCTTCCGGGCTGATGGGCCGTGGTCCAATTGGCTTTGAGATGCCAAACGTTTCATCAGCCATCAGCCCGGAAGACATGAAGAATATTGACTCCGGCCGTGAAAGCCCTCAATGCTGTACAAACACGATGGTCAAAAACACAAAGAGTCAGAAGAGGGCAAAAAAAACGTAACTATTGGAAAGGGATTTAGCTGACCACTTTGACAGCTACCCCGACACACACTCAAAATCAAAATAAAACTGCAGAATTACAACTAAACAACTTCCTTTCACAGGACAGAGGACTAATAGCTCTCCAACATAGTATTAGGACATGAAATGAAGAAAGTAATCGACCACAAACCATTAAAATTAATTCCGTAGTTTAATTTTTATAATTCATTTAGATCGCTCACGCCTTACTTATTATATTTACAAGCCATGTAACGTAGATTGTTCAATACCTAAGCCCATTGACAGATACCTCTTAAAAAAACCCAACTACCTCTTGTCTCCTAGTCCGTGATTTCCCCATCGCCTAAATGGCGCCTAAGAGTCGGTTTAAGTAGTACTTCCTCATGTTTTTCCGTTCTCTGCTTCAGCCAAATCTTGATAACTGAAAACAATAAATGATGGGTAGTGACGTTTCATTTATTCTTTACAGATGCTACTAAGTACTGAAGAGCAATTATGAGTTTTCAATATTGACCTTTATTTTTCTCAATCAAATTCCACCGTTTATGAGAGATTTCTTTTCAGTACTCGATTTGGATGTGACTAACGATGTTCGTTGTTCAATCTATCCAGGATTAACCTACTAATATGTCAGTTTAAAAGAGGAGGTAGAGTACGTAACTCATGAAATCATCCACAATAGTCTCCCCTTTTTACATTTTACCATTTTCGGTAAAAAAATAAAATGAGACAAAACAGTTAAAACTATATTGTTCATAGCAACAACATACAGGAACGTCAGCAATATTTTTTCTTCTTTTTGAAATTTGAGTTCAAAGAGCAACTAAAAGTTAGCTAAAGTTATAGCTAAAAGTTCATTAAAAGAGTTCACCTAAAACTACAATCTTAATATGTCGCTTAAATATTGTTTTAGATAACAAGTACCGACAAAAATTGTGCGGAATTGATGCCCAATTCGCCGTCAGCAAACTGATTTTTTAACAAATTTCTGTGAAAATGTGTATTTAATTATTCTAAAACATAAGTAATTTGTCGTTATTTGAATTGCCTACAGACAACATTATTGTCGGCTTTAATTTTGAAATTCCGGAGTGTGTGTGTATGCGTATGTGTGTGTGTATGTGTGTGTATGTGTGTGTATGTGTGTGTATGTGTGTGTATGTGTGTGTATGTGTGTGTGTATGTGTGTGTATGTGTGTGTATGTGTGTGTGTGTATGTGAATGTGTTTTGTGTGTGAGGGCTACTATCAATCAATTATTTTTTCGCTTCATAGGTTCAGCTTTAAGGACCATCTGACTTCATAGGTAGGGAACGTTTAACTTCTCATTTTGGGACATATGAACACATACGATTGGCAGTTTTTATTCTTTATTATTTTTTCATTTTTTGTCTTTTCTTTTACTCTATAAACCAGCTAAATTCTTATCATCGGGAACATATTAACATTATAAACAAACTTTTTCATCGGGCATATTGTTATTGCATATGAATAAAAACATAAGAAAACACACGTAGAGAAAAGGACTCTTAACAAACAAAGTCGTACTAACAATCTCACACTTCTCTAAGTATAAATAATAATGAATGAAGTGTAACTTTTTTAATAGTTACATTCTCTTATGCGTGGAATAAATATGCTTAATTTTATGTGTTATAGATATTTTTTTCTAAAATCCACGAACTACTCATGTCATTTGTCCCACGTGTTATTGTTGTCCCTATTCTCTCGATTTTAACAAAATATCTGTAACTAACATAAAACTAATGTGCGGAAGTTATTTTCATGTCAATGTATACAGTCTTTCTCGAAATTACACAGCATATATTCGCGTTTTAATAGCCTATTTTAGACGTCTAAAATTATTGATTTTAGAGCCTAAAAATCCCAAATCCATCAGTTACAACATTCGCTAATCGACCCACGTTCCATCTCTGCTCTATTTTTTTTTTCTGCTTTCCGACCCACTTTCCCATCGTTGACCCCTTTTATTCTCCCATTTCCCTCTCAATGGCTTTGCGTCCGCAGTGACGGTAGCTCGTACTGCGGCAAAACGCTGCTACAACTTTTTTTTTTTCGCAATGCGGCTTCATTTGAAATCACAACAAACTGCCGCAGGACCTGATTTCGCCCGGGACAATGAACCGTCAACGCAGGACCGCTACGCCGTTGCTACGATACACACTAGCGGCGGGAGTATGAATTGCAGACGGAACGAACAAGTGAAGGTATCAGGGCACTCACCTTGCCTTGGCGATGGGGCGTCCAGCACAACTGCGGACACGCACTGTCGACTGATCGAATCACACACCGGACACCACACACGAAAGGTCGATACACCTCACACTACCAAACACACACTCACACGCGCGCGCGCACACACACGTGCTGCGAACAGACTGGCAAACACTTCGATATCGGTCGGCTGTCGTCGCCACAACAATCAACACTTCACACTTTTCCGCGTTTCGCCGCAAGATGCCAGCAGCTCCGACAACGCGGGTTTGTAACACGGCACGATTCCCACACGACACGGCACAACACGCGGAGGCCGGAAAGTCGCCAGCACGACGGAGGCTTACGACTGTCACGTCACGCTCAACTCACCTGACTTGACACTCCCGACGACCCTGACACTGCGGTCGTATTAGTCGGAGATTTCTCGCTGCTGTTCTCTTTCGCGTACCTTACGCGACGGTTTCGCCGAGCACGAGGGCGTTGACGCGGTTCTCGTCAACAACGGACACTCACAAGAAACACGAGTATAGAAAAAAACAACAACGCAGCGAGACTGCAGCACTCTACAGCTGAGCAGCCATGTTCCTTCACCCGCCGCGTTGCAGGTGCAATACAGAGCTCCCGCGGGCTCGTTGGCAGGAGGCCGTGACGGCAGCGGCGGCGGCGGCGCGCTTGACGGTGGCGCGGCGAGCGGGGAACGCGGGAACTACGCGAGTCGCGGATGACAAAAGACGCCCGGCGCCACAATACGCTTTTGAAACGGTGAAACAATGAGCACCGCATAATTCTACCGGTCGAATGGAGCAGAGCAGAGCTGGTTCATTAGCATGAAAAAGTGAAGGATGTATATATTTTAGACTTGGTGAACTCTCTTGCCTCGGGGCGTGTCGCTCATTTAACTTTGCTGAACTCCCCCTTCACGAAACACGGGCTATGTAAATAGCCTGGAGAATCTGCCTGTGGGTTTTGTAATGGATATCTCGTTGAGGATGACAAGGGATCTGCTTCCGGTGAGATGTGTATTTTGAATAGGCTTCATTTTGGGGTTCAGTCCTTTCTTGGCACCCGAAGAGAATGATGAAGGATGGTGGGGGGATTCTGTGAATACGTCATCGACTGAGTCTCCAATGTCACGAGACATTGATCCCACGTTTTTACATTGTAAATTATTTCTAACTTTGCATTTACCTTTTTTTCTCGCCTGAAAAATATTTTGTATCTCTTCATCAAACAAGGGTAATGAATTAAAAAAAGAATATTGAATATCATTCAGAATTTATGAAGAGTATGCACTACATATTTGCAATTCGATTGTAACATATACTTAAAATAAACAATAAGTGAGTATGACTACCTTAAAAAAAGAAAAAACATTCTTCTCAAGAAAAAGGAAATTGCGAGTTACTCTATTTTCTAGAAAGGGGTGTAGTAAAAAGATTGAGTCTAACCGCATTCCCCAATTCTTCAAAGAATACTCGAACGCCGACCTGGTCACAAAAGAACTTCTATACTTCAAAAGAGGTAGAAACGCACCTTTTTACTGTGAAAGGTGAAAACATCTGCGATCAAGTCACAAGATTCTCGACTCCTGTTATTATTAGTAATAAAAGAATGGACTATTGCATCTTCTCTTTCCTTCCAAAATATGACGTAAGCTCGCTACTCGCATCATTGCATGCGGATGCGAAAAACGTAACAAATATAGTATAAAGTTCTTCGCGATAATCCATCTTCTAAATAATGCTGCCACATGAATTCTATTTTTTTAAATGTGCAAACACAAACTTATAATAGAGGCACATAAGGGTACATAACCTAAACCAAGAGGGAGTGCCAACAACTTTTCTGGGCTGCCGTATCCATTCAATATTTTCAAATGTACTTACAATATTCTTGTTCTATAAAAAATTTCAGTCAATTTTTGATTTTTTAAAATGTATTTTTAGATGGTTTTGGAAGGAATCGGCTCTAGCTTGGTCACATTATTGAGGATAGTTTCGTACTTTTGAGCATTGTTAGATGAATTGGACTGATTTTTTTGGCGCGGTTTTAAGGGAATCTGGGGTTAGCCCGAGTCAAAATTAGTCACCTTTCAAAAGTAGATTCTAAAGTTTCTGCCTTCAAAACGTGCAGATATTATGCAACGTTGGACACTTATCCACTATTTCTGGCAAAAATGAAACTATAACAATAAAAAATAATTTTAATTGTTGAAAAATAGCGTGTCAAAGAGTTAGTGAGATCCGTAGACAAAAATACTTACCCAAAAACACTATAATAATTTTTCAGCTGGCTAATGTACTTCTGCGTTTGTCTTGTTTGTTGTCTGTAGTGTTTTCCCAAGGAGAAAATTGGAAAACTTACCCTAAAATGGTAGAAGGCTGCATTCTAAGGACATAACAAGTACTAAGATATACCAATATTGTAGAAGAGTGACATTAAAAATAAGAATATAGCTTGTAATGTATGAAATTTATTTTAAAATGTTTATACAAAATATAACATTTTATTTATACAATCCATCAGATAGTAAAGTATATAAAGCGTTTGTCTTGACTGTAATGTTTAAGAAAATTAGAAAACTTCCCCTAAAATAGTAGAAGGCTGCAGTCTAAAGACATAACAAGTTCTAAGATATACCAATATTGTAGAAGAGTGAAATTAAAAACAAGAATATGACTTGTAATGTATAGAATTTATTTCAAAATGTTTATACAAAATATAACATTTTATTTATACAATCCATCACGTAGTAAAGTATATGAAGCACCGTGATAGTCGCCAGAATTTATTAACATAACAGAAAAATATTCATAATTTCACTAGCATTCTCGCAACTGATGATACCTACCCGTAGATGAAATTGCAATTAGACCACGAAATAAATTCCCTGCTTTGTAACCTTTTACTTTCCACATACACATTCATACCTTGACTAATCAATAAATAATACATCATTTATTTTATATCTTACTAATGGTTCTGTTCTGATTCACTAACACACCTCAAACATTCTAAAACAAATACAGAGGTAGGAGTCGAGTATATTTCGAAGAAAATTCGATTTAGAGTATGATTCAAAATGATATGACGCGTGACAATATTGCAAAAATATTAAAATAAATAGAATAATAAAAACTGAAATTCAATAGAAAATTTCAAAAGTATATTAAAATAGCTGCAAAGTATCTTATTCTTGAAATTCAGGCATTACTGGAAGAAATCTTTTATATTCTCAAATAAAACTAACCAGTGATATACTTTCAGCAATTTCAACATTCCTAAAGTAATATTTTTTTCATTTTTTGTTTCACCTGCATTTCTTTGATTCACTCATTCCATACTATTACATGCAACTTCTTTGACTGAATGAACAACTTCACACATGAATAGAGTTAAAATCTCTCATCGAAATACAAAATATAAGAAAGTGTTTACACCATTTTTTTCCATCAAGTTAAATACGACAATATTTTAACAACATAATGCTTCAACATCTACTTAATATTTAAGTGTAGAATACTTGTTAATTATCCGGAAATGCACTCGAACATTTGGAAACATCGTAAAAAGCGTTATTGCCGCCGCAAATAAAAAATAAATATCAATTCTAAAATTCTAGAAAATATCTCAATATGAAAATACATCCAAATGGAAGTTGAATTTTTTTAAAATTAAAATGCGTGTGAACATTTTCTTGATAAAAGAAAACTTAAGTTTTAAAAATATTTATGAGAGTTAAAATGTTTTTTTTCTCGAGATATCACTAGAAATTTGCAGAAAACTATTTTGTAGATATATCTAACAGTCCTCCTAGACTTCGGTAACAAATTATAAATATTATTGTAAATGATATAAAAACAAAAATGGTAACAATTCATAAGATTATCGCTTATATTTAATGACCGAATGACATTAGGCCTTCAAGACTTTCCGAGTTCATTAAGTCATTGCAATAATTCAATAAATTTCCTCGGCTTGCAGGAACATTCAACCCGCAAAACGCTAGGAAAACAAATCCTTCCACAGGATTTTCGCCCAAAACTGCACTGATCTTCAGACAATAAAGCTGAAATCAGACAGTCATTTTGATATTTAATATAATGGATGCAGATTTGTTTTCGGAACCTGTATCCCGGGCTTGTGTGGCACTCTTAAAGGTCCTTCATTTGCCCGAGAGCAACCGAAAAAGACCTCTCGAGCTATAGAGGCAACATGAAGACAATCCAGGAGTGAATACCTCAGCGGCAGATTCAAGTTTTATGCAACACCTGATAGCAGATCACAGTTTCAGGACAACAACGTACAATGAATCAATTCAATAACTCGAGCGCATTATATCACATTCCAAGTACACAGCGTTTGAATCAGCACTTTGACCGCTGCGTAAATTTTTTTTAAAGTGTGTTCTGGTGTCTGGAATTCATATTAGAGCCCTTAAAATCTTGCGCTCAGAGAACTGCATTTGAAGTCCTCGCTTAGGCCCTTGGGGTACCCCTAAGTGGTCTTCAAGCCGGAGGGAAGTCTATTAGCAGACTAACACATCCATTGTTCGATAAAATAACTACCTAACGTTTCACTACCCAATTGAAGAGCTCGTATTAATCATTTAACCCGTCAATGCGTTGTGTACTTGTGTTAGCATTGCATCGCGGGTGAACGGAAAGGGGCTATGTGCTTCACAGATGGAGCAGGTAGCATGTTCAATACTCTGCAACAGCTCCCTTTCGTCTCCTCACGGCATCCATTCGCAGAAAGTAAAAATTCCGTGACGTCAATTCACAGTGACCCGCGACTTGTGACTCTCTCAAAACGGCATTCCTTATCGTATCGTTAAGAACGAAAAAAACTACATTTCTACCACGTAATGTACAGGGTGCGCCAGAGAAACTTACTTATTTGAAAAAATTCCCGCGCGGTGAGTTGGGCGGTTAGAGGGGCGAGAAGGGGCGTATCTGGAGGGGGAAGTTCCCAAGTTTTTTTCTCCTTCCAGTCAGTTGCCATCATGCTGTGGACTAAAGAGCAGCGGGCCTTCGCAGTCGAGAGCTTCTTTTCTAACGGCACATTATATACTCACCGCGCGGGAATTTTTTCAAATAAGTAAGTTTCTCTGGCGCACCCTGTACAAACTTGAATGTCTGAGCTTGTATCTCGAGCTTTGTGGAAAGCACCTTACCAGACGTGACTTCTTAGCTATACAACTCTCAAAGGGCGCCACGCTATTGTTATCAGTTGGCCATACACCGGCGCGTGTCAGACGGAATCGTACTCGAACAGCATCAACTGATATCGAATACTTGTCACGAATTTGAATTGGACGCCGGAGAAGACTTTAAAGCAGTCACTGGGCACCTTGGACATCCAAACATTTAAAGTGCCCTTTTGATTGTCTATTCTTCATGTCTGAACCGCTGTACAGTAGGTTCACCTTCTGCCTCCTATAGCTACGACCGTACCTTCTTTTGAAGTACGCGCTGGGGATGGCACTACCGATAATAACTGTAAAAGGATTTTTGGTTCTGGTTCACCATTTAATCATTTTCTGTGTCGGTTATAAGCAGTTTTTAAAAAAAATTCAATACCTGGACAAAACTGGCTTTAGGAAAAAGATAAATTAAAGAAAATAATATTCAGAATGTGGTGGTATTTTCTCAAATGCGGATAAATTGCTAACTCTGTTAGCAGACGTCATACTATCCGACATTTTTCTGTTTAGTTTTCTTAGTATTTTACTGATATTCACACACTTTTAAGTAATAATTCAAATATGTTGGATACAATGTGTAAAATCTCTTTGTTGATCTCTATTATATCAAAATATTTTATATTACCCGAGTAACATAAATAAGTGTATTAATGCAAATAATATTGTTGTGCACAAATATTTTATTATGAGAAAAAAATAAACCGAAGCGAAGAGCGATTTTCGATTGTAATAAGTTATTTTAATATTCGGTTATCTTAAACGGTTATAACCGCCAGTTTAAATCAAGGGTGAAGGAACAAAAACCCGTTTACGGTTAACACCAGTTATTTCAAGCAATTCGATCTACTAGGTTAAACCTGAAGGTGAAGGAAAATAATTTAAATCAAAGGTGAAGGAACAAAAACCCGTTTACGGTTAACACCAGTTATTTCAAGCCGTTCGATCTGCCAGGTTAAACCTGAAGGTAAAGGAAAATAATTTAAATCAAAGGTGAAGGAACAAAAACCCTTTTACGGTTAACACCAGTTATTTCAAGCTGTTCGATCTGCCGGGTTAAACCTGAAGATGAAGGAAAAAATCAATTCAAATCAAAGGTGAAGGAACAAACCCCCGTTAACGGTTAAACCCAGTTATTTCAAGCTGTTCGATCTGCCAGGTTAAACCTGAAGGTGAAGGAAAAAATCAAATCAATAGTGAAGGAACAAAAACCGATTACGGTTAAAACCACTTATTTCAAGCAGTTCGATCTGCCAGGTTAAACCTGACGGTAAAGGAAAAATCAATTCATATCAAAAGTGAAGGAATCAAATCAAAGGTGAAGGAACAAAAACCCGTTTACGGTTAAACCCAGTTATTTCTAGCCGTTCGATCTGCCAGGTTAAACCTGAAGGTGACGGAAATAAACACAAGATTATCCGCTTGACAAGTGCCATCCCCCGCCCGCGAACAGGCCCTTGCGGCACGCCGCGCGTCTCCCGTTACGCGCGCGTGTGTCCGGCGGCGGCGGCGTCTTGGTCGCGCGGGGGCGGCGGCGGCGCCAGGGCGGGCGGCTTCTCCCCGACCACGAACACGGGCTGCGGGGGCGGCGCGGGCGACGGCGACGGCGCGGGCGGCGCGCCCCCGGCGTACAGGTGGCGCGCAGCCAGGCTCAGCACCACCATCTCCGCCAGCATCGACGAGTTGTACACCACTGCGAAGCGACACGTTCGAACGCACGTCAGTCAGCGCCAGGCAGAGAGAAGAGAAAGAAAGAGAACTTTGTGCAAGAAAAAAGAGAAAGAGAAATTAGTGCAAGAAAAAAGAGAAAGAGAAATTAGTGCAAGAAAAAAGAGGAAGAGAAATTAGTGCAAGAAAAACCAGAAATTAGTGAAAGAAAAAAGAGAAAGAGAAATTAGTGAAAGAAAAAAGAGAAAGAGGAATTAGTGAAAGAAAAAAGAGAAAGAGAGAAAGTGAAAACGGAAGATAAAGGATCAATGAGAGAAAAAAAGCCATTTGAGGAGCCAAAAGGAGAAAGAGGTAAGGAGAGAAATAGAAACTATTAAGTAAAAAGAATCTCCTCTAACCCTAAGGGGGAGGGGCGCGCTGGGTGCTTACGGTTGGCGCTGGCGACTTCAACCCATCCGGACTCCTCTAATCCTAAGGGTGGAGGCGAAGTGAGCACTCGGTGCTTACGGTTGTCGAAGACGACCTAACCCAACCTGAATCCCCTCTAACCTTCCTCCTACCCTAAAGGGACGGCGCGCTGGGTGCGTACAGTTGGCGTAGACGGCCCAACCCAACCCGAATCTCCTCTAACCCTAAAGGCGGGGGCGGGGCGCGCTGTGTGCTCACGGTTGGAGTAGACAACATATCCCAACCTAACCTCAAGGGTGATGGCGGATCGCATTGTGTGCATACAGTTGGCCTAGACGGCAGCATCCAAACTGATTCCCCTCTAACCCTAAGGCGCGCTGGGTGCTTACGGTTGGCGTAGACGCCCCAACCCAACCTGAATCCATTCTAACTCTAAGGCGCGCTGTGTGCTTACGGTTGGCGTAGACCCCCCAACCCAACCTGATTTCCCACTAACCCTAAGGGCGGGGGCTGAGTGCTTACGGTTGGCGTAGACGGCTTAAGCCAACCTGAATCTCCTCTAACTCTCTTCTACCCCTAAGGGCGGGGGCTGAGTGCTTACGGTTTGCGTAGACGGCTTAAGCCAACCTAAATCTCCTCTAACTCTCTTCTAACCCTAAGGGCGGGGGCTGAGTGCTTACGGTTGGCGTAGATGACCCAACCCAACCTGATTCCCCACTGACCCTAAGGGTGGGGGCTGAGTGCTTACGGTTGGCGTAGACGGCTTAAGCCAACCTGAATCTCCTCTAACTCTCTTCTACCCTTAAGGGCGGGGGCTGAGTGCTTACGGTTGGCGTAGACGACCCAACCCAACCTGATTTCCCACTAACCCTAAGGGCGGGGGCTGAGTGCTTACGGTTGGCGTAGACGACCCATCCCAACCTGATTCCCCACTAACCCTAAGGGCGGGGTCTGTGTGCTTACGGTTGGCGTAGACGACCCATCCCAACCTGAAGGCCCTCTAACCCTAAGGGCGGGGGCTGAGTGCGCTTACGGTTGGCGTAGACGACCCATCCCAACCTGAAGGCCCTCTAACCCTAAGGGCGGGGGGCTGTGCGCTTACGGTTGGCGTAACGACCTAACCCAACCTGATTCCCCACTAACCCTAAGGGCGGGGGGCTGAGTGCTTACGGTTGGCGTAGACGGCCGGCGAGAGCGGCGGCCGGCAGGGCAGCGCGTGCGCCCACACGAGCGAGCGCGCCGCCAGCCCCTGCGCCTTGGCCAGCAGCAGCACCGCCTGCAGCGCCAGGAACTTGGCCTTGGAGCGCCGCCCCTCCAGCGGCTGCGCCAGCGCGCGCATCGCCATGCTCAGCGCCCACACGCCCGTCAGGATGCTCACCACCACCACCGGCTGCACGTACATGTAGTTCACCTGGTACAGGCTCTGCAACCACAGTCACGCTTACTTTACTCGTGGCCAATATGCTCTACATTACTCAATACACACATATCACCCTCAGTGTATACAATATATACAATATATACATATATACATATATACATATATACATATATACATATATACATATATACATATATAC
>BOPP01000154.1:1256384-1276858 GCA_017312745.1 Gryllus bimaculatus
CTGTATATATATATATATATATATATATATATATATATATATATACATATATCAATATTACTGATTTCCTGTACTACTAAATATACATCCACATGACTGATTATCCACATCTCTAAACATACACTGAAACACTGATTTCTTGTATCACTAAATATACGTCTACTTTACTGAATATACACCTGTCGCGTTGAGTTATTGTATCACTAAATATATGTCTCTATTTTTGATTTCCTGTATTATCAAATGTACATTTGTAATTCCTATTTCCTATGTTACTAAGAATACATACATCAATATTACTTACTTCATATATTGGTAAATGTAAATCTATGTTACGTATTCCCTTTATTACGGAATTAACATATGTGATTCTTATTTCCTACATTATGTAAATCTACATTATTGATTTTCTATATTAGGATACATACATATTAATTACTGATTTCCTGTAGCACTGAACGTACACCTATAATCAATATTTCCTTTATTACCGAGTATACAAACATCTGTATTATTAAATATTCATCAATGATTCGTATTTCCTATATTACTAAATGTACAGAATAATTATAATTTCCTATGTTACTAAACACACATCTATAATTCTGATTTTCTGTATTATTATAAATACATCTATATTACTGACTTACGACGCAGAAGATTTATGCAGCCACTGCCATGTGCGAGGTGTCTTATGATTTTGTCAGATATCAAAGAACTCAGGAAAAATACAAAAATAATGCGTTTTGATTTTCACTGAAAAATAGTTGATCGTCCTATTCCGTCTAGTCTTTTACTGTGCCTACCGCACGAGGTCTCATACACTGTGCAACTGTTTACCACACAGCCGAGGCCATGCAATATCAAGGTTCCAAGAAAAGGCTCCACTGGCTATTACATATTTTAATACACGTGTTACGTTAAGGAAAATCAATTTATTTTATATTCTTGGTATGCTAAGAACTGTTGTGTTCTTTATGTACTATACTATGTTACTGCAGTGTTTGTAGGGTATGTTTTTCACCTGGTACATTCTCTGCAATGGCCCTGGCGAACTACATTACTTATTTCCAATGCGCGAAAATGTTTTTAAAAAAATATATATTTTCTAGCCATTTGAGAGCTGTCTATAGTTTTGTTAAATGGCAAAGACACAGAACAAAATCCAAATACATCTCTACTACTAATTTCTAATGTGTGCTATGCAAGTGAGAAGTCTCTACGGTTTTGTCAGATTCTAGGAACTCGGGAATGAATAAAAACAAACAAACAATGAATCCGTTTCAACTCTGACGGACAAATGCAATACTTATTGTGATGTTCAGTCTATTCTAATACTGCGGAAAAAAGAACAGTTGCAGTATACCAGATCCATGATACTGTAACAAGTTTCCTATTCGGTTCTAGACCAACACTTAAAACACACTACATTACTAAAACGCATTTTGTGAAGAACATAATTGAGTTTTTATTCGTTTTTTTTCTCTCAGAAATAAACACATTCAGTAGTTAAATTGCAAGTGAATCTCCGACAGAGGAGACATTTCTGTGAAAGTAATGGAAACTGGAGAACCTCTACATTAAATATACACTTATTTTAATTTAATCATTAAATATAATGTACATGACAGGAAGGCAATTACATTAATCATTAAATGTATGTGCGGGGGCGTCATAAGCATTGATTGAGCAGAAGACAATAATAAGTTAAGCATTGAGAAGAAAATATTAAGTTTTTTTAAAATGTATAAGGTACATTAATTTTCGTGTTCATTTATATATTAATCGACATTAAATTTAATGACATTTCCGACAGTGTACTTTTTCAATTTCATTTGTCTAGACGTTTACGTGTGCGCCTTCGCGTTGCTCACCTCTTCTTCAGCCCACATGACCAGCAGCACCATGTACAGGAGCGCCTGCACCAGCGGCAGCTGCAGCACCAGCAGCCGCAGGCGTCTCACGTTGGTCCTGCAACGCACCATCGCACCACTCACTCACTCGCGAACAAACACATAACAAAATTGACATTTGAGCTGCTGACTGGTAGAGAGGTACAAGTCTTTTATCCTTAATTTGGCAGGAAAGCGCATTTTGCGTTTGGCCTTTTCATAAATCACATTGGCAGTAAATAACAAAAATAATAATGACAGTATATTCTAGACATGTTACTTTTTTGAAAAAGTAGTAAATAAAATTTGACATAAAAATAAAATTTTTATGTCAAACGCCGCAAAAGTGCCAAAGTCAAAATACATCCCTATACAGAATTTGAGTAAAACTCTAAGTGTACATTTGGAGGATTGTGTGGATTGCGGTTCGCGGCTAGGAAAAAGAGGTGACGTAAGAAAGTGAAGGATATGAAAAAAGATAGAGGAGAATGATGAGAGATAGAGAACATGAATAAGATGGAGATGAAGAATATGGAAAAGGGGAGGAGAAACAGGATAATGAGATGGAGGGGAAGGTACAAATAGAAAGGAAGGAACAAAGAGAAGGGGAGGAGTAGTTGGAAAGAAAGGAGCAGATGGAGGGGAAGGAGGATGGGTTGGAGGAGGAGATGGTGCGGAGGGGATGGAGTAGATCGAAGAGATGGAGGAGGAAGTGGAGGAGTAATAAATGAAGCAAACAAAGGAGGGGATGAAGAAGAAGGAGATGGGGAGGAGGGGTTGGCGGAGAAAGAGGAGATGGAGGAGTAAGATATGACGGAAACCAGGGAGGATATGGAGGAAAGGAGAAGTTGGAGGAGAAGGCAAAAATTGAGGGAAGAGACGGCAAGGAAGAAATGGAAGGTACGGAGGGTAAGAAGGAGATGAAGGAGGAATAGAAGGAAGAGGAGAAGGAAATGAACGACGATGGTAAGGATAATGAAAAGTAGATGGAAGATAAGAAGTAGATAAAGGATAAGGAGTAGATGGAGGATAAGGAGGAGATGGAGGATAAGGAGGTGAAGGATAGGGAGGAGATAGAGGATAAGGAGGAGATGGAGGATAGGGAGGAGATGGAGGATAGGAAGGAGAAGGAGGATAGGGAGGAGATGGAGTATAAGGAGGAGATGGAGGATAGGGAGCAGATGGAGAATAAGGTGATGGAGGATAAGATGATGGAGGATAAAGAGGAGGTGGAGGATAAGGTGGTGATGGAGGATAAGGAGGAGATGGAGGCCAGGGAGGAGATGGAGGCCAGGGAGGAGATGGAGGATAGGGAGGAGATGGAGGATAGGGAGGAGATGGAGGATAAGGAGGAGATGGAGGATAAGGAGGAGATGGAGGATAAGGAGCAAAAAGAGGATGTGGACCATAAGAAGAAGATGGAGGATAAGGATGAGATGGAGGATCAGGAGGAGATGGAGGATAAGGAGCAAAAGGGATATGGAGCATAAGAAGGAGATGGAGGATAAGGATGAGATGGAGGATCAGGAGGAGATGGAGAATAGGGAGGAGATGAGGAGATGGACGATAGGGAGGATAGGGAGGAGATGGAGGATAGGGAGGAGATGGAGGATAGGAAGGAGATGGAGGATAGGGAGAAGACGGAGGTGCCGGGGCGTGGCCTCACTCGTGGAAGTCGAGCTGCGGCAGGCAGCAGCAGCAGGGCCAGCAGCAGCAGGGCCCCACGCGCGTGTCGAGCGCCCCGCGCTTGGCGGCGCGCGTCGCCTCGCCCGTGCCGCCGGCATACGCCAGCAGCAGGCAGAACAGCTGGTAGACGGCCGCCGTGAACGCGCCCTGCGTCACCGCCTCCGCCAGCAGCTGCGCGCGCGGCACGATCACCGCGCAATAGCTCGCCATCGCCACCACCTGCGCAACACCGCCACGCCACACCACGTCACCACGTTGTTGCGTCACCGGGCATTGTTTGTGAGAAAGGGATGGCAAACGCAGTTCACACACACACACACCGGGGAGTAGATAGCTCGCCATCGCCACCACCTGCGCAACACCACCACACGACACCACGTCACCCAAGATGCTGCGCCACCGCGCATTGTTCGTGAGAAAGGGATGGCAAACGCAGTTCCCATACACACACACCGGGGAGTAGATAGCTCGCCATCGCCTCCACCTGCGCAACACCGCCACGCCACACCACGTCACCACGTTGCTGCGTCACCGGGCATTGTTCGTGAGAAAGGGATGGCAAACGCAGTTCACACACACACACACACACACCGGGGAGTAGATAGCTCGCCATCGCCACCACCTGCGCAACACCGCCACGCCACACCACGTCACCACGTTGCTCGGAGTCACCGCGCATTGTTCGTAAGAAAGGGATGGCAAACGCAGTTCACGTGCGCGAAGATGGTGTAACAATTGGACTGTTATACCCAAGCATGCGGGTTCAAACCCGATCGAAGCCGTGGATTTTTAAGGGCGAAAATATCCTTCGTACGCCTTCCTTCGGAGGGGAAGTAAAGCCGGCTGTCCCATGTTAGTAGATTTACTTGCATGTAAAAGATCCTCAAGCCTAAATGACGCCTCTGAGCTAAATTCAAAATCGCCAGTTTCTCGCCCAAGAAATACCTCCTTTCTCTGCTACATGGTGTAAGGAGCGTAGCGAAATTTGCGTGATCAGACGGAAGAGCGGGCCTGATGGCCTGCTGATCAGTTCACAGACACAAACACAGACACAACATTCACAGACACAGACACAACATTCACAGACACAAACATATGGCAATAGCAGCCGCTCAGGCCAACAGGCCTCAATATCACCACCTTTCCCGAGATTACCACGCTGTCTATGACATGAGTTTTGCGGCTTCACCAATCGGTAACACATACCCCCCCCACACACACACACACAAACAAACCACGCAATAGCTTGCCATCACCACTACTCACGTACCACCACGCCAACAAACCAACACACGTCACTGTTTGCCTCGCGATCACCGTGCACAATGTGTGAGAGAGGCATAGAAACTGCAGTTCGCACACACAAACATATGGCAATAGCAGCCGCTAACGCCAACAGGCCTCAATGTCACCATCTTTCTCGAGATCACTGCTCCGTCTAGTTCAGTTTTACGGCTTCGCCAACCGACAACACACACACACAAAACGCGCAGTAGCTCGCTGTCGTCACCACGCACGGCACCACGTCATCAACCTGCTCGCCATCACAGCACATTGTGAGTGTTGAATTCCTCGCCAACGCAGCACACACACACACTCACACACACACACACACAAACACACGCAAATCTTGGCAGTAGCATCTGCTCCAGCCACACCGCTACCATTGTTATACAAATTCACGCACTATATGTATGTGGGGGGGGGGAGTTTAAGATTTTGCCAATTCTATACACACAACATAAACATACAAACACACTGATTTATCATACCATCGTCCCCGCACTACTGTGTCACTATCTTCCTCGAGATCATCTCGCAGACTGAAGTGTTTAAGGTTTCATCAAATACGCGGGATCGTGTGTAAGAATATGAAGATGAAATGAAGTATGAGTTTATAATCTCGGCACCCTGGTACACAAACACGCACACGTGCATGCATACATACATCATCGAATTACCTCGCGATCGCCTCGACCTGGGTATTCAATTCAATCTATTGTAACGTATTAGCCAGCGTGCCTCGTGGCATCTATTTGGGGACGCTGGCAGAGGATCAGCCTTGCCACAGGAAGAAGGGTTTTTCCGTAAAGGGAAGAACGCGGAAACGGGAGACACAAGGCTTTGGGAGTTTCCGGCTTATAGAAGCTTTTCACTGTTATAACAAGCGAGGGGGTGGCGTGACGTAGTAGGTCACGTGGGCCTCGCCTATATAACAGCGTGTACAGAGCCAGTGGGTGGGTTCTGGAGACAGCGGGAGAACCTCGTGCGTGTGCACAAAACTTCGCGCCACGACGGTGCAAATGCGAGCCAGGCTCGCGAGGCTCGAGTCACTAGTTGACGAAGCCTGCGGACTTTATGTCCTTGGGTGACTGCGGTCACGGGGGAGCGATGCTGTGTGCGTGCTCCGAGGTGAAGAGTGGTTGAGTGCCACGATTCACGCCGATTCTCAATCGGATAAGATCGCTCCTGCGATCGAGGCAAACCAGCCGTTGGTGCGCCAGAACGGACTTTGTGTCCCAGCGTGACATCCGGTCACGGAAGCTAGGCTTTGTGCGCGCTTCAAAAGTAGAAGTGGCGAATGCCACAATCAAAACCATCTTCAATCGGGTTTGGATCGCTCCCGCGATCAGGGGATAGTAGGTCTATCAGAGCTAGGGTGTAAGTAGATTATTAAGTGTATATATTTGTTTTGTTTTCTTGTTAATAAATATATTTGTTATACGAAAGCTCTGTGTCTGTGGTCGCTGTGAGTATCCATGACGTCACACTATTGATGTACATGGTGAGATTCAGACCATCAGTCCTGCTCTTCCGTCTGACAACGAAAATTTCCTACGCTCCTTTCGTCATCTAGCGGAGAAAGAAGGTACCACTCGGATGACGAAAGAGACTTTTAGCTCATAGGCTTTTTTAGGCCTAGGCGGAGGAAGACGTACGAAGGAAGTTTTTCCCATGAAAATCCAGGTTTCGACCCGGTTTGAAATCGCAATCTTGGGTGTAACAGTTCGATACTCCAACATTTTTGCCACGGAATTTGCAAGGGCCAGGTGTCACCACTTTTCACAACATTACCTCCAGAGTGGCAAGCGACCTGGCGAATTTTTCTTAACATTTTCAGGCTCCAGAACCTACATTTTCCAGGTTCAATTGTGCAAAATGCATTCTCGTATTTGTATTGATTACTTGCTCCGTGAAATTTCCACCCTTTTCTTTCTTTAACGAATACTCGATGAAAATATTTAGTAGAATATAGAAAAGAGATTTGAAAAAATAAATAATTTTTTTAAACGTATAAAATTTAATTGTTCCTTGTAATACTTGTACGAAGTCAGGCTTGTGAAGAAGACTTTTGAGATTTCGAGAGATTCCATCATCAATCATTTAAAATATTACAATCGACAAGTACATTAAATTCGAAGAAATGTAAACAAGAAAGCAAAGGACTTGCAAAAAAATGCATAATTTGTGAATAATTCAAAAGAACTTGCGAAGGGTTAAATTCATGTGTAATATCTGTATTTAACCTTTAAAGACGACATTTAGAACTGTTCTTCAGAAAATTAAACAGAAAAGAATTAAACAGAGAATAACAGAACGTAGAAAAAATATCAAACAGGTTACAAATAGGCAAAATTCAATATCCTAACATAGAATTAACTCAAACCGTTCAATAAATTTTGATCAGTTTCGTATTTCGGTAGACACCGACAGAAATAAAAAATTAATACTAGAAACATTGAATATAAAAGCTCAGAATACCATGAATACACTTACAGAATCCAATTAGTTTACAAACATTTATTACAACATACTAAATATTTTTCGGCAACATTAACATTAGGATCAAACCTTTCGAAAACACACCTACTATCTCCTTATGTTGCATTACACCTACAACTATGCAACGACTCAATTTAAACGTTCAACTGTAATGTGGAAGGACTGCGACAGAGGCCAACCACAACTTATTTTAAAATTCAGATGATTGGTTTAATTTGTGGATATTGTATATATTTTTGTACATATTACTTGTAGTTTCCTAATAATAACAGGTGAGCTTTTATCAAATTGGGGACAGTATACATTTATTTGTTATTTTTGTAATTTTGTGAAGTCTCCGAAACGTCGTAAAAAATACACAAGTTAATAAAACTATCACTTAAAAGAGTTTGTCAGTTTTCATTATGATTGTCCATAATTTAAAATAAGGGCTTAAACAACAACTAAATAGAATTATATTACGACAACCAATTTCAAACTTAATTTTAATAATCGTATATACCAATGATGATTTTTGTTTTGGTTTGTAATCGAATAAGTAAAAATTTCCTAGAATATTTAAATAATAGTTAAATAGAAAATTAAAACATTTTTGTGGTCGCAGGGCAAAAGCTCTTGGGTTTGAACCTATCTACTAAGAGCATTTTCACCGAGTTCAAAGATACGATCGTTTGGAGACAGCGCGTCATGTGGCAAAAAGTGAACCAACTGAAAGTCTTCGTTCGCTTACTGCTCAACAGACAGCGCAGCAGTCGTCAAAGATGATCGATCAGCAACCGGCGAGAATTGGAAAACTATACATCATTTCGATTTCTTATTTCAAATAACACTAACTAAGCATTGTTAAACAGACCCTTCAACACTGCATAACACTTGAGGTAAGGTGCTTCCCCTGTTCCCTCTATCTACCCTTCCCATCTCCGCTTCTAAGTATTATTACTGAGGAGCGATCAAGTGAACCTGTTTACACTTCAGCTGATTACTGAAAACAAACGTGTTCGCAGCGGAGGCCAACCACAGGCTTGTGAAGATGTCACATATTAGTGTGATTCATCCTATTACGGTCTATGTAATGATTTAAGACCGACGACTTCAAAACGTTGTTAAGGAAGTTAACTCAGATATTGTAGATATTTCCCCGAATTTTGTTTTCCAAAAACTACAAAGGGTCTAATTTTGTTCCTTTCGCATTTCCTATTTCCGTCTTAATTGTGTCTTCAAATATGAAATAATTATATGTATAATAATTATATAATTATTACATAAGAAATGCCAACGGTAACTCACCACAATACCTGTATATCTTCGAATATGACTAACGAAAGAGGTTTCATTACTTTTCGTTAACATCTTCTTTACGCTTTTGAATGCCATGTGGTCACCGAAAGCCTCATTTGAGACCCGACAGACCTCCTATGATGCAGCCGGTAGACTCTGCACTCATAGAAAATCTCGATCTATGTGTGACACCGAGTGACTAGTGTCAGCAGCTCATTCCCACCTCTCCCATTGGGCAAAACATACGTGATGAAAGGCCTGCAGATTGCTGTAAGTGTGCCTGTCAATATCTCCAGTCCACTTCAAATAACTTACATTGTTCGTGTATACTGCATTACAATTTGCCCTCTGAGTAAACCGAAAACGGTTCATATGGGTGTCATACATCTGCTGTTTTTTTCAGTTTCGTTTACACTATACCTTCGAACAACAAAGACTGTTAAATGAGGAATATTAATGTTAATAAGAGTTAAGCTTCTTTATAAGAGCTCTGATTCATGCGTCAAGGGACGTTTTTTAAACAGAAAAAAAAGAAAGACTGAAATGGAAAAAAGACGTAACGCATTCTTCAAGTGTATGCTACCGACTGAGATAACTGAGAACATCAACTATTGCCTACGGAGTGGCCAGAGAAATAAGAGTTCTGGAGCAATAGATCGACGGATGCTCTTCATTTCGAATAAATGTTTCCCCCTCTTAGATACAAATAAATATATTATTTAATTAATTATACTTCAACTACAGAGAAATAAATTTTATTTTTCTTTAAAAAAATTGAAGAAAATGTATAAATTTTCATAATTATATTTTAAACAGTATACTTAAAACCATTTATTATGAAACACATACATCATTGCATTTTATTTTGGAGTTGATGTTTAAATATTCTTACGTTGTAGTTTTCATAAGTGGTTAGTTTGAATTAGATGTATTAAAGTTTTTGTAACAGTTTTTGAATGAAAACAATTCGGTGCGCCCATAAAGTCGGGACCAATTAAGCAAGTGGCCATAGCAGTGTCGGTGGCCGGGAGGACCTATAGTTTGAGTACCGGCGAAGGCTGATTCCTGACTCTGACTAGATAGCTAGGTCGAATTCAGTCGCTGTCTGGAAGAGAATCTAGCGGCTGGCTGCTCTGATCGGTAGCTTTCCGCGGTTTATCCGATCAATACCAAGCGAATGCAGGAGCAGTAGCCTAACAAACAGGCCACAGACCACGCGCGACATTTTTTCTTCTTCATTCTTGTTCTCTTCTCTCCCTTAAACACACATACTCACACACACATACGCTTAAATGCACGACACTAGCATAAGAATACGGCAGAAGCCTAGTCGGTAGCCGAGAGCCCATTCTGGCTGAGGCGGTCTCCAAGTTGGTGGCGATACCTGGAGGTGAAACCCCATAACCATCGAGAGAACCACTGCTGTCTCTCGAACATAACATGTACAACAATAACGATTAATAACCTTAAATACAATAAACACTAATGAACGTAACACTTATCGCTCATGGGGCTTTTTCTGTCGTTTCGTTTTTGTTTATTAAAAGAAATAGTTGATGGTAATGTTACATGAAAATCGTAGCATTAATTTTCAGTAAAACCTCACTAATACGTGACATTTAAACTTGAATAAGAGTTGCAAGATTCGTGAAATAATTCGTTTTAATGGGGTTTCCTTAACTTTTAAAAATCGATGAAAAACTGTTGTAAACTGTCTAGGTCACGGCAACCCGTGTTTTTCGTTTTCCCCTTAAGTTCATGATGTCTTAAATCGTTGCGCATTGGCTATGTCATCGGAGAAACTTCGAAATCTTGCGAAGTCATTTTCGTGGCAAGTGAAATCTAGCGTGTAATTCAAACACTCAGCATCAGAAATTTATGCAATTGTTAAGCTTCAAAGACACTAGAAAAAAACAGAAGAAAAAAATATAACCGTTGTTTTATCAATTTGCGCATAAATTGTAATGTATTTGATTTGTAATTTATATAACAAATAATTGTGAGTGAAACTTGCTTTATTTCTTGTCGCAAATGGCAATCTAGACGACTGTGAAAAATGAAGGTAGTTAAAATATTTACAACAAACTTCAAAGTCGAACGTCAAAATAAGAAAATGTAAAAGTTATCACAAAATTACGGACGTAATATTTTTAAATGAGCTTGAATGCTACAAGAATTAATTTTTCCGTTAAAGAAATCAATGCAGTTGCACTACTTGTGGCATATTCCATGAATCGTTATAAATCTACAAAGATGCCATAAGTAAAAAATGTCAAAGCCATAGATTAAAAGGAATTCTTGCAAATAACGTTGCATGTTCTTGTTGCCACATTCAAATAAATAAAGTAATAATTGTAGAATGAAAAGTATTTCTTTGTTCAAATCATACAAAACCAGTATCACCTTAGAAAATCCGTTAGGCGACTGGCAACAATAGAGAAAACGCCATATGTCTGATCGCGCTGTTAATATGGGATTATAATTCAGATTAAAACGTGGAGCGAATTGAATTTTGGTCTATTGGGACGCGGTTATCCAGAGATTCAATATAAAAAATAAGTTGTAACAGAGCTCCCGATTGGGTAAACGGTCTCAGCTGATTGCTATCAATTCGTTGCACAGTTTAATCGGTACGGGCGCAGCAGAATGGATTAATGCTATTTGCGGCGATCTATAATGATAGGGAATAACCTCCGGCTGCGATTAAGTGGTTTCAGGGCCAATGACAGTGAAAAGTGAAAGTTGTATCTTATGCACAGGCATGCACAGCTTAAAAAAAGCGGGAGGGGAAACTACATTTCTGAGTCTTTTTCCATTAGACACCTTTATGACATTTTACGAGGAAAGAACAAAACGCACTACAAAGAGATGTAGAAAGAACGAATGATAATAGACTCTCAAAAGCATTTTGTATTACGCACCAACAGGAAGAAGAGATGTCGGAAGAAGACCATGGAAAATTGGAGAAAATCTGTGAGAACGTAACAGACAGTAGACTAAGTCGAGAAGAGAAGAAGACTAGAAAGATAATGGGATTACAATTCAACGATACAATTAATAAATACAAATTGGCAGCTTAAATGGAAAAATTAAGAACTTATCATATTTAGTAAATAAAATGTTTTATTACTTTTCGAAATTTCCAGGGGAGCCCCTGGACCCCCCTCTGTTCTCACGCCAATTCGCATTGAGACCACATCCCCAAGCTACCTTAGACTTATCACACTCAGAGTAAAAACACAGCATTACTAAAATTTCTGCGCTCTTTTCCTTTATCCAACATTTTATCTTATGGACCTAATTTAAAGTACTGGTTTGTTTCAGTGACTCCTTCATGTGGTTGCCAATAATGCACAGTATACAAGCCATACTTTACGAAAATAATGTCACGTATCAGAATTCAATACCATCACACAATAATATGATCAAACGTTTTAGAAAATAATTAGTTTGTTTTATTACTTTTTACTTCTTTTATTTCTTTTTCATTTTACAAACATAAACAAATTTTCACAACCAAATCGTAGATTCTAATTGCACGTAAGTTCGAATTCCATTCTTGTGAAGTCCAAAAAAGGGGCAAATCCAGATCGCGGGATCGAGTCCCGCCTCTGGCATGGGTGTATTTTTTGAAGTCGGTATGTATGTGTCGTCTCTTCGCCCCTCACAATCACCACTGTTTCATCTTCCATTCACGTTTTTATGTCAAATAAAGACCTATGAATCTTCATAATATAAAAACGAAATACTCTATAATAAACTAGGACTTGAAACAAATATTCCCAAAATTTACTCTGAATTAAAATTTTTAGAATGAATAATCCAGAATTGTTTTACTCACACTCAAAGACGCAGTAATAATTCTAACAAACACTTTTGATACATTGCATTACATTTTAAATAAAAACAACATCATAAACAACATAAATTAATTTCGGCTCCCTAACAAAAATTTAAATTTAAAAAATCGAACAATCGTCGGTATATTTCCGATTTCCTTCTGGTAATACTAGTGTCAGACGCTTCACTTGTCTATTTTCCTTGTTCCTAGATAAACCCCGATTTTTGTTTCTATAAAGGCGGTTTTCCGTCCTTTGTTTTTGTTTTGTTTCTATAAAGGCAATTTTCCGTCCTTTGTTTTTGTTTTGTTTCCATAAAGGCGATTTTCCATCCTTTGTTGTTGTTTTGTTTCTAGAACGGCGTATAGTTTTCTGCGATTTTTTTTCTCTCTCTCGCAGAAATTCCCCTGTGTGGCGTGGGCGTTGTCCCTGGCGTAAATGGCCTTGACGTCGGAGCGGAGGGAAGAGTCTACCGGGCGTCGTTTGCAGAGGGCGTTGGCGGAGGCGCCGGGATGTTTGCGGTGGAGACTGCTCAGCTCCAATACCCACGCCCAGCCGCCGCATCGCCCTTTGCCATCAACGCCCCGCGGGCGACTGCAACCAGTGCGTGGCTAGTGGGGGACCCAGTGCCTTTTAACGGAGGGGCTTTTGCATCGACGTCTATCTTGATGTGTTGGTACTAAGGCGAAATTTTCCCTCTCATTTACCTCATATTGGGTCATACGAATAAAAATGAGCACTTGCTCAGGAGTACTTGCTCCGGAGCAAAGTGGGTCTACTCCGCGGCACTGGGCAGAAGCTCCATTTCGTATGAATAAAAAAAACTTCGTAAGTCTCCGAAGAACTTGCTCATGTCTCGCGAGCACTTGCTCGTCGTGAACAAGGCTAAGAGTTTTAAAAATTGGTTTCTTGGATAACAAAGAGGTTACATACGTTACGCGCGTCGCGCACATTTGTGCGGAATAAAGAGCAATGTTTTGTTGTCTCGTTCTTTAAATACGAATATGAGTAGCAGAAACGAAGAACAGGCTGCAGAGCTTTTGCACTGATGTCTATCTTGGTGTGTCAGGTGTATTGGTACAAAAGCAAACTTGTCCCTCTCATTTACGTAGTATTATTATTGTATCACTACACGGAAAAATAAGAGCAGTTGCAGTACACCAGATCCATGATACTGTAACAAGGGAACTTGCAGTATACCAGATCCATGATACTGTAACAACTGTTCTTTTTTTTCGTGTGAGGTTCGTTGACTGGGGTATTGTGTTGGGTGGCCCTAAGCAGCCATAAAACGCTTACATTTTACAGTGACAAGCTGTCGTATTAATAATTAAACGAGGTGGTATAAATAATAAAGAAGCATTTGTTTAGAGTATTTTCTCACGATCATGATAATTTTTTCTGATAATATTGTTCGATCAACAAGAATTTGCTCAACTTCTTATGAATAAAAATATTCTCTGAGTGATGAGCATATTCTCATGGCAAATTGAAAATATTCTCATTTGCCTACGCAGCTTATGTGATTTTGTTCCGATTCGCGCTGTTATACAACTTGTTTTAAATTATTTCGTTTGCGTGCTGCCGGTGCCTTTGATTATGAAATCTACCTTTGTTGCATTTTGGCGGGTATTTTTCGATCTTCAATCCCGCGCGCGGTGGAGCAAATAAAATGAGGAAGCGTTATTTTAGTTGCCTAAATTATCTATATGATAGCACGCTCCCGATGAAGAACTATATGTTGTTGCTATAACCCCGTTCTAATTACGTAGTACGTCGTTAAACGCGAACAAAACCATAACCTTCATTTCAAATAAGCAAGGCATTGGAATTATTCATTTTCTTTATTTCGTTCTTAAAATGTCTGAACTTTTACATATTCTAGAATCTTACGCAGATTCAAATCGGATAACATTCACATCAGTAGTCCTATTTACATTTATTTGCATACATTTATGCTTGAACTCCCTTTTGTATTAACCAATTCATACCCAAATATCGTAGTTATTTTTAACACAAATGTGTGTATAGAAGTAGAAAATAAACGTGTATTTGTTTTTGATTAAATTTTTTATTTGTTAAGTTTCCCTTCGAATTGTGTAAACATTCGTTTGGGTAAATTTTTATTGTTTATTTATTTATTTATTTTTATTTTCGAAGTGTTGGTTGTCTGGAAAATACCCAAATCTCACCAACACCTCACTATTGTAAAGATCTAGAACATATACTCACAAAAATACTTTCATTTTCGTTTTACATGAATGTGTGCCACATCCAGGTCCCATCTTTTCTTCACTGAAAACAAGGGTTACGACGAATTTAATACTTCTCGCCGAAAATCGTATCAAACTCCGCAAGTTCTATTCCGATGCCACGCCGTACTACTTTCAGTTTCTTATATTTATGAACATATCCTTTTTTGGTAGATTTCTACTTACAACAAAGGTACGATAACATCACATTTTAAAGTGTGGCACCTTAAGCCCAGACTCTTAAACATTCTGACATTCTATGCTCACGAAAGGAGTAAATTATCGATTTTTATTCATGTGGATGTGAGCATATGCTCTATTAAGCCTAGGAAAGTGAGTATTTTCTTAAGTTTGAGAATTTGCTCAGGTTTTAAGAATATTCACGAAACGTTTATTCACACACTACCGGGCATCTGCGCCGAAAACGCGATTAAATACCACAAGCGTATTTCCATTCATACCACCCATTGTGTGTGACGTGTGGGAGAGAAGTACAATCTGTTTACGTTTTCTTGATCTTTGGAATCTCTACTCTTCTACGAGCTTTCGAAGCTCTTACAATGTAGTATGATGATGACTATAAGTAGCAACAAGTAGTTTTGTCAAGTTTGACAACAGACTTACTACGACAAGAGCTAAGAGCACGGCTACGTGATGTACCGTTGACGAAATACAATTCTCCCCAAACGTTCCAAAGAGCTCAGTAAGATGTGCACAGATAGTAAAGTTACATTTACGTCCAGAAGCAAAAGGAGGGGCCATCTCAACCTTTGCTCAATGAATCAAAGGAAATTTGACGAAAAAACCCATTCAAATGGGCATTGACTCAGAAGCTGAGATACAGCCGTATTTAGGTTTTTTAGAATTGTACAAATGGAAACTATTGCATTAAATATTATTGTTAAAATAAATATTATGTTCCTTTTTGGTGTTCATACCAGCCTATAATTGTAGACAAACAGTTAAGCTGCAGAAAATGTTATAAAATAGTGACTCGATATTAATATTGTTTAATGGCATTTGGTTGCAACGTGCAAATAAATGGCATTAAACAATATACGGTTCAACAATATTCGGTTCTTAGTCAAATATAATGAGTCTTTAAGCAATTTGCATACAAGAACATGTAAAAATGCACTTGAAATGATCATAATGTTTCAAAATATCATACAAGTTTCATATTTTTTGTTCAGAAGCAAATAGTTTGTAGTTCGTGAACTGATTAATCAAATTTTAGTTATATAATGCCCTTATCTTTGAATTTTCTTTTGTCATTGCACCACGACGGGGACCGATTGCCCCTCATTGGTTTCCAAAGATTCTCACAAAAAATAATTCATCAAGACAATAATGAAACAAATTAGATCCGGGAAAAGATGTATTTGTTCTTTGGATTTCGTAAAGCGCTAAATGTTGGGTCATCCTTCACACTCATTACGTGGTTACAATGTAAGATTATATCACACAAGGAACTTGCAGATCTCGATGCACGCTCTTAAAAGAGTGGTAAGTACCGGAGGCACACCTTGGAGAAAGTAACGCACAAACACCCTGACGAAACCTGGGTGTGCAAGGAAGAAACATTTGTAGGCACTACGAGAAAGGTGTGGAGTGCGGCGCTAAACCGGAAATGAAACCTTATCGCTGCTGATCGAGGAGTGGTTGTAGAATGCGTTATGTATATGCGGGGCGTATCTCTTAACGGTCTCCACGAACAAATCTGCCCGGTGAGAGGAGTAATCATTTGAACGAATGAGAGCAACAGATTGTACTTGATTAATTATTTCGTATTTTGGGGATCGTCAACAGCTATTAACGTTAGTCCCGGATGTGTAGTGCACGTGTAATGCATGGGAAAGGTGGCGGTGTTCTTCTGCAGCTGGATGGTGAGATTCTCCTTCGAAGGTTTACCAATCACAAGGGACTCCCCCCCAGCCGGGACAAGATCTAAGTTCCCAATCGATCTCCCGTCATGTGTGGTAGTGTAGTGCATGTTAATGTAAGTATGTGTATGTAAGGGGCGTCTGTCTTTCGACGCAAAAAACCTCTGACAAATGAAGACATCCCCAAGCCATATTCTGGACTTCTCAACCTGCGAAGTGAGTTTTATCATCGTCACACACAGAAATATATCCTGGGACGTTGCAAGACGAACGTACACTATAATCTTGGTCGAACCCAGGGTCGTGTCATCAAAAAGCAGGCACACTGACCATCAGCTACCGGAGAGAGAAAATAAGGGGTGAGGATAAGAAAATAAAGAGGAAGGAAAGATTCGATAGGTCCGTGACCTGTTTGTTAGAGTACTGCTCCGTTTTTTGTCCGGTATTCATCGAAGAAACCACGTAAAGCTTCCGATCAGAACAGCCGGCCGCTAGAATTCTCCTCCAGACTGCGGTTGAATTTGGCACGGCTATCTAGCTAGTGCCGAAAATCCTACCATCGTCTAGACTCGAACCCAAGGACCTCCCATTCAGAGGCAGCAGTAGCCAGTGTACTTTCAATTATTTGGGTTCAATGTCGATTGTTCTATCAAAATAAAATGTTTAACGCACCATCGGATAACAAAGTATTTTTCGATATAAAATGCGATGGAAATTATGCATTAACTCAACGTTATTTTTAATATTATTCGCGAAGATCGAAGACCGTTGGCCTTTTCGAGAAAATGGAAATGCATAACCAAGCGTCGACTGATCCCTAGAAGTATTTTGGCATAAGAATACGTTGGGAAATGTGCAGTGCGTTAACAATTTGTATACTTATCTAGATAATTAGTTAGCTAGGTAATTCGATAGACAATTATATAGTTAAATAATTAGATGGATAATTAGATAGACAGTTATGATAATCAAATAGATCGATAGTTTACTACGATTACTCGATTTACTACGATTTACTCGTATTTCTCCGATTAGGTTTTTGCAATCTCATTTTGCACAACATTTTACAATTACGCATTATACAATTTACGCAATACGTATTTTATAATATGGCATTACGATTTGCCCAATGATACGGTCCACCAATTTAATATGAAATCATTTTGAACAAATCGAATGTGTAATGTTGTTTAGGCTACCAAACTCTACTCTCCCTATTAAAATCACTTCAAAATGTCTGCGAAGCTGTAGATCATTGGCATCTTGGCCTGCTTCATAGCTGCAAGTGCGGGAATGCAGGCATACAAAACAAAATGCTTAAGCACCATTCGAAACCATTTGCCAGTTGGACACTAAATGTGAATAACTTCCCACTCCTTAGCAAAGAGGACTTAAACTTTCTTCACTCGAGTAAAATAACGCAGAAAAATGCAGTTGGTCATATGCTGGTACAAAAAAAAAAGAAATCACAGGAGAGCAAGAGAGAGAAAATAAGAAGAAGAAAAGCAAGAGAGACGAGAAGAGCAAGGGAGAGGAGAAGAGCAAGAGGGATAAGAATTACAAGACAGATAAGAACAAAGAGAGGTAATAATAACAAGACAAGAGGAAGATGTAAACAAGACAGATCAGAATAACAAGAGAGAGAGAGAGAGAGAAGGAGAAGAAGTCAGAGAGTAGAAAAACAAGCCAGAGAGAACATGAGCAATCCAGAGAACACAAGACAGAGATAAGAGGAAGAAGTCATAGATAAGAACTAGACAGAGGAATGAGAACAAGACAGAGAGAAGAAAAGCAAACCGGCGAGAAGATCAAACCAGAGAGAAAAGCAAGCCAGAGATAAGAAGAGCAATTCGGAGTGAGAAGAAGAGCACAACCGAGAGACAAAAGAAGCGGAAGACAGAAACAGAGAGCAAGAGAAAATGAGAGCAAGATATAAAAGGAGAGCAAGAGAAAAAGGAGAGCAAGAGAGAAAAGAAGAGCACGAAAGAAAAGGAGAGCAAGAGATAAAGGGAAATCAGGGCATAAAAAGAGAGCAAGAGAAAGAAGAGAGAGTCAGAATAAGAGTAAGACAGAAAAAGATAGCAAGAGAGAAAGGAGAGCATGATAAAAAAGAGCAAGATAAAAAGGAGAGCAAGAGAGAAAAGGAGAGCACGAGAGAAAAGGATAGCACGGGCGAAAAGGAGAGCACGGGCGAAAAGGAGAGCACGAAAGAGAAGGTGAGCAAGAGAGAAAAGGAGAGCAAGCCAGAGAGAAGAAGTGCAAGTCACAAGAAGAGCAAGACAGAGAAAAGAGAGCAAGAGTGAAAAGGAGAGCAAGAGAGAAAAGGAGAGCACGAGAGAAAAGGAGAGCACGAGAGAAAAGGAGAGCACGAGAGAAAAGGAGAGCACGAAAGAGAAGGAGAGCAAGTCACAAGAAGGGCAAGACAGAGAAAAGGCGAGCACACGAAGAAGAGAGCAGAGAAAAGGCGCAGCACTCGAAGAAGAGAGCAAGGCGCGCAGAAGAGAGCCAGGCGGGCGCTCACCGGGTAGACTAGAAGACCAAGTTCAAAACAAAGTAGCAAAGACATAAAAAATGAGCAAGAGCGAAAAATGAGCAGCAAAGAAAAAGGAGAGCACGCAGAAAAGAGAGCACGAAAGAGAAAGGAGAGCAAGAGAGAAAAGGAGAGTAACCCGAGAGAAGAAGACCAAGTCAAAAGGAAGAGCAAGAGGACAGAGAAAAGGCGAGCACTCGAAGAAGAGAGCAAGCGTGCGCAGAAAAGAGAAGCCAGCCGGGCGCTCACCGGGTAGGCTAAGAAGGACCAAGTCAAAAGAAGAAAGCAAGCCAGAAGAAAAGGCGAGCACCACGAAGAGAGAGCAATGCGCGCAGAAAGAGGAGCCAGGGCGGGCGCTCACGGGTAGGCTAAGAAGACCAAGTCAAAAGAAGAGCAAGCAGAGAAAAGGCGAGCACACGAAGAGAGAGCAAGCGCCACATAGAGAGCCAGCGCCGGCGCTCACGGGTAGGCTAAGAAGACCAAGTCAAAGAAGAGCAACCAGAGAAAAAGGCGAGGAACACGAAGAAGACGGAGCATAGCGCGCAGAAAGAGAGCCAGGCCGGCGCTCACCGGGTAGGACTAAGAAGACCAAGTCCAAAAAAGAAGAGGCAAGCCAGAGAAAAGGCGAGACACGAAGGAACAGAGCAGCGCGCAGAAAGAGAGCCAGGCGGCGCTCACCGGGTAGGCTAAGAAGACCCAAGTCAAAAGAAGAGCAACCAGAGAAAAGGCGAGCCACACGAAGGAAGAAGTCAAGCGCGCAGAAAGAGAGCCAGGCCGGGCGCTCACCGGGTAGGCCTTAAGAAACCAAGTCAAAAGAGAGCAAACCAGAGAAAGCGAGCCACACGAAAGAAGAGAGCAGCGCGCAGAAAGAAGCAGGCGGCGCTCACCGGTAGGCTAAAAGACCAATTCAAAAGAAGAGCAGCAGAGAAAGCGAGCACACGAAGAAGTAGAGCAAGCGCGCAGAAAGAGAGCCAGGGCCGGGCCGCTCACCGGCTAGACTAGAAGGACAGTCAAAAGAAGAGCAAGCCAGAGAAAAGGCGAGCACACCGAAGAAGAAGACAAGCGCGCAAAAGAGAGCAGCGGCGGGCGTCACCGTTAGCTAAGAAGACCAAGTCAAAAGAAGAAAGCAGCACAGAGAAAAGGCGGGAAACGAAGAAGAGAGCAAGCGCGCAGAAAAAGAGCCAGGGCCGGCGCTTCACCGTAGGCTAAGAAGACCAAGTGCAAAGAGAGCAGCCTAGAGAAAAAGGCGAGCACCACGAAGAAGAGAGCAAGCGCGCAGAAAGAGCAGCCAGGCCGGCGCTCCACCGGGTAGACGGCGAGCACGGAAGCAG
>BOPP01000154.1:1276883-1317279 GCA_017312745.1 Gryllus bimaculatus
AGGCGGTGGGGGCGCGGGCGGCAGGCGGCCCGCGGGGCAGCGCGCGGCGCAGCGTGTCCGCGTACAGCAGCAGCGTCGCCACCACCGCCAGCGCCCCCGCCGTGAACAGGCACGCCCCGGCCACGTTGATCGCTGCAACACCACATATCAACGCCCACAACACATAAATATCAACAGCTCACTTCAAAAAATTCACACATATGTACATTATTTTACACCTCGCCAGATGACGCTAAATCATTCAATTCGATACAAAAGATGCGTTATAACGAATATTGTAACGTCTGTTATAACGTTTATTTTAGAGTAAATTTCTTCACCTTAATAAAACAGACAGCGAGTTTTTTTATACGTTAAATATGCATAACATGAAATAAATTGTTATAAAAATCTCACAGTCTGTTTTATTAAGGTCAAAAAACTTACAATAAAATAAGTATTAGTCCCGAGTAAAATTTTTACTGCTGTACAACGATTTCTATACAATTAGAGACTAATCCGAGCATCGAAAAGGAAAGTAATATTAATTTTAACTATGACATTTAATGTATTATATACAATTTGGAGTGTATAATTGTAAAGAACCTGTAACAAGTATTGTACTACAGCTTCTGGGTCAATGACCCCCATCTCGATCGGGGATTCGTCCAGTTTCCCTGATTCTCGAGCAAATGCTTAAATGGCCCCTTGTTTGGCTTCTGAACATAAATGTAATTTCAAATTAACTTCTACCCATAGGACGTCACACACAGTTTTTAACTGTTTTTGACGTAAATAAATAAATAAAATAAATAACCATTAGTTGCGTTATAATGAATATTTTAACGTCAGTTATAATGTTTATTTTAGTAAATAAACTTTATAACGCTTTAATAAAACAGACTGCGAGTTTTTATATACGTTAAATATATGACATAATTTTTTTTTTTTTAAATCTCACAGTGTGCTTTATTAAGGCGAAGAAACTTACAATAAAATAAATATTAGTTTCATTATATCACTTATTGATAAATTTCGTGGTGGTAGCAGATATCTTGTGGTAATCCATGGTATTGTAAAGGAAATAATCTCCACAAACTTTGTGGAGATTATTTCCTTTACAATATCACTTATTGATGTTATTGATTATCTATTTAGTTATTTATTTTTCGTATATTTTAATAAGAAACAATCATTGTATAGATTAAATCAGCAACACACCACTTGAAAACGTATATATTTGGATACCATTAGCAAAAACATTTTAATGGAAACCAAATATACATGTTTCTAAGCGATGTGTTTTTGATTTAATGTATCCAATGGTTGTCTCTAATTAAAAGACGAAAAATATATATTAGTTACATTACATCGGGCGACGCTGTACGGCTTGCAATCTCTGTCGGTCGAGGTCAGTGGCTGTCTGAAGGTGAATTCTAGAGGCTGGCTGCTATGGTCGGTGGTTTTCCGTGGATTCTCCGATCAACACCAGGCGAATGCCGGAGCCGTAACCTAACAAACGGGCCACGGACAACGCGCGATCTTTCCTTCCTCTTCCTTGTCCTACCCTCTCCCCTTACACTAGCATGCACCACACTCCACACATGGCGGGAGACCGGTGGGGAGCTTAGAGCTCTTCCCGGCTGTGATGGTTAAGATCAACACCAGGCGAATGCCGGAGCAGTACCCTAACAAACGGGCCACGGACAGCACGCGATCTTCTCTTCCTCTTCCTTTTTCTATCCTCACCCCTTAGACACACTAACACGCGCTACACTAGCACAAAGGCCGGGAGACCCGTCAGGAGCTAACAGCTTGTGCCGGCCTCGCTGGTGAGAGATACCTGGTTGAGGAAAACCCCACTAGCCGACTGTAGGTCGGCGCCCGATCTCGCCATACAGCAGGAAAGATCACCACCTTCTGAGCAAAACATGCATTACACTTACGGGACTAAAGACCCTGGTAGTTGACGTGCCCGAATTCACTAAACAATCAATCATTCAATCAATCTTGGATCAATCCAATTCCTGGATGCTGAAAAGATGTGGGTGCCAGACTGCATCCCCTGGGTTCCGACCTTGACCCCGCCAAAGTGACCTCGTCCCAGAGTCTGCCACGGGACGCGACAGGGGACGAGGTTAATTTGCATGCATTAGCATACAAAGTCCCACGCATACGTTACAACTTTCTCTGTTAGACCCACCACCACCGCCACCGCAGCCGCAGCCGTCACCGCACCCCCTTCCTAGGGCAGGGTTAGGCAAACATTATTTTGTAAAGTACAAATTCGAATGAAAGTAAAAGTCATACATTTTTTTTTGTAATTCTGAATGTCAGGTGCGAAATTTTATAATATTTCATTGGAAGGTAACGATTTAAGTTTAATTTAAATGACCACAGCCGATACTTTTTTCTCTATTTTCGGACGTCTAATATTTGAATTAAACTGCAGCTATATAAATATGACATACCAGAAAATTTTCTTTTCATATGAAGATTTTTGAGAAAAAATTTGAAGCAGTTTTGCAGAAAATTTCTATTGGGGGGGGGGTGCCACTTATAGTAAACATTCATCAAAAAATGGTTGAGATTTCGAGAAACCTTACCGGAAATCATTCAAAGCATTTGTATCCTAAAATGCATTAAACCATGAAATAGCTCTCTAACATACGTATTAAGAACGGCTGAGAGGTTAGAAAAATCACTTTCGTTCAATTGTTCATATTTGAAATGTTTTAATGAACATACTACTACTGTTATTCAATTTAGTGCTTGTTACCCTATGTATACAAAGTAATACAAAAAAAAAGGGTAATGGAAAAACCACGAGGGATCCAGCAAAAGTAATGGCTATTTTCTTAGAAATGAGTAAGGCACGAAATCTTAATGTGTAAAACACACGTTTTTTAAATAAGTTTACACCGGGAGAAGTGGCTCAGGGCATCAACTGACCGGGAGGTCCAAAGGTCGAGTCCTGACGATCGCAGATTTTTCGACACTAGCTTGTCAGCTAGGTACAATACAGTTACTGTATGGAGGAGAATTCTGGCGGCCGGCTGCTCTGATCGGTAGTTTGTTGTAGTTTCTCCGACCAATACGAGGCGAATGCCGGGGCAGTACTCCAACAAACGGGCCACGGACCGCACGCGATCTTTCCTTCCTCTTCCTTGTCCTACTCTCACCCCTTACACTAGCATGCACCACACTCCACACAAGGCGGGAGACCGGTGGGGAGCTTAGAGCTCTTCCCGGCTGTGATGGTTACGATCAACACCAGGCGAATGCCGGAGCAGCACCCTAACAAACGGACCACGCACCGCGCGCGATCTTTCCTTCTCATTTCTTGCCTTATCCTCACGCCTTACATACACTTACATACACTACACTACCACACATGCCGGGAGACCGATCGGGAGCTAAAAGATTGTTCTGGCTGAGAGCCGTGCAACGCTGGTGGGAGATATTTGGTTTAGAAAAACCTGGCTACCAGATATTTAGGTCAGTTCCGGATCTCATCATCCAGCGGGAAAGATCAGCGCTACATTTGGAGGAAAATTATTCACTACACTTACTCTATTAATGACCTTCACCATCAGTTTACCGCAATTCTCAATACATGTGGGTGACACAAGTTGCCTGCAGGAGCAATAATTCAGCTGTGGAATGTGTGGAAAAGGGGGTCCTGGAGCTGCAAAATTTGGCTGTTGTGAAACGACACACGTGAATACAGAATCTCTATTCTTTCTCGTCACATGAGATCTGCTCTCTCATTAACAGTGGCGCACTAACTTTAGCAATAACATCAGGTAATAGACATAACATCAGGTATGAGAAATTGCGGACTAACAATAGAATGTTTGTATATTTCTTCTCAAATCTACACTTTCACATTTTATTTTTATTTTCCAACCTTCCTAGGCATCTAACAAAATCGTTTATCGTTCTCACAGTGCCTCCAGTACCAGTGCGTCAATTTGCTCGTATCTTGGAAATTAGTAATATGGTTGTTTTTGTATTTTTTCGCGAGTCTGCGTAGATTGTCACACTTTATCTGTGCATCTTAATTAGTAATGTAGATTCTTTTGGAGTTTTCCAGACTTGTAGGGCATATAACGAAACCATAGACAACTCTCACATGACCGAGGGGTACAATATTTTTTTTAATTTCTGTGTGCATCTGATGTAGATGTGTGTTATTTTTGTATTCTGGATATTTACTGACCGTTGACATCTATCGCACGGGCAGACCCTGCTTAGTTTAACGCCAATGAACGCGCATATTCGGAATTCTGGACAAGTAAATGATGTTCTCGTGCGAAGGGGGCGAGGCAGACGAGTCAGGGGTAGGAGAAGCGGATATGAATGGTGAAGAATTGAATTGAATTGAATTGATGCCTTATTTTACGTGGCGAGACTCGGGCCAACGAGCCCGCTCTTTCGTCTGACCACGCAATTTTCGCTTCGCTCCTTTCACCAACTAGCGGAGAAAGGAAGTATTTCTTGGGCGAGAAATAGGTGATTTGAATTGAGCTCAGAGGCTACGTCATTTAGTCTTGAGGATCTTTTACATGCAAGTAAATCTACTAACATGGGACAACCGGCTTTACTTCCCCTCCGAAGGAAGGCGTACGAAGGATTTTTTCGCCCTAAAAAATCCACGGCGTCGATCGGGTTTGAACCCGCCAACTTGGGCACGCTGCCCGTTGCCGGTTTGTTTAGGCTCTGCTGCGGCATTTGCCTGGCTTTGATCGGATTGAATAATTGATTGATTACTGATTTAGAGGCATTAGTCCCGTAAGTATTGTACATGTTTCTTAATCGCAGGAGGTGGCGGTGATCTTCCGTCACCGGTTGGTGAGATCCGTCGCCAACCTAGTACATCGGCTAATGGGGTTCCCCCAATCAGGTATCTCCCACCAGGGGGGGGGGCACCACTCCCAGCCAGAACAATCCCGATCGGTCTCCCGGTATGTGTGACAGTGTACTGCACGTAAGTGCGTGTAAATAAGGGGTGAAGAGAGGTCGAGGAATTGGAAGGAAGATCGCGCGCGGTCCGTGGCCCGTTTGTTAGGGTGCTGCTCCGGCATTCGCCTGGTGTTGATCTTCGTCTCCCGCCATGTGAAGAGTTGAGTGTGTGCGCTAGTTGTAAGGGAGAGGATAGGACAAGGAAGAGAGGAAAGATCGCGCGTTGTTCGTGGCCCGTTTGTTAGCGTATTGCTCCGGTATTCGCCTGGTGTTGGTCGGAGAAACCACGGGAAACTATCGACCAGAGCATCCGGTCGCTAAAATTCTTCTCTAGACATCACCTGAACTCAACCCAGCTATCTAGCCATTATCGGAAAACTCCACCACCATGGGACTCAAAACCCTAATACCTCCCGGTCAGACGTAGCAGCTGCAGTTCTAGCCCACTAACCCACACCAGCCTTTTTTTTTACATATTTTGATGAAATTCGTTATTCCATTCCTAATTCTCAAACCGTACGCGCTGGATTGGGCTCTTCGTCGACCGCAGTTTACCGACCCCTGTCCTAGAGCATCACCCAACAAATTTCCCTGTTTGTTCACGAGCGGTTCCGAACCGCCTCGAAAACAAAGCTCGGCCCACTTGGAATGACAATGCGAAGTACAGTCCAACTCTCGCAATAACACCACCCACTTCAGTGCCACCACAATAGAAACGATTAAACAAATGCCGAGATGGGTCCTTGCCTTGTTACAGGATAGCGTATGAAACTGTGGTACTTGCGTTATTTCCTTCAGCTCTCTAATTTTGCTGGATGAAAGAGGAGTCGGGGGAGCGGGAATTTATTCGTTAGCAAATGTTAGCTCGTTAGCTGATGTTAATAGTTTCTAGATGGGTTTAAATCGTGGCAACTATTTTTTTTTGGGGGGGGGGGAGTATACGAGGACATGTGAAAATCATGAAATATATATTACTCGCGCAACTTTTCTTGAACGATGACCTTGATCCCCCTCCCTTGTGCAATAAACAGTTGAAGGCAAAAGCTCGCAGCGGACACTGATGACAACCTTCCAAGCATTCAAACTTCGTTGGCGCGAAACAGAAGCTAGTCAAAGCCAGTTGCTTTCATAGTGCAGAACCCCTATTCACATTTATTGTCAAAATCGAAAAAAATGACTGAGTCAGGTCCAGGTCCTTCAAGGGAGTCACCTAAAACTCCCAAAAAAGGTAAGCACAAGATGCAGTTTTGACTTTCATTTCACACACTTGGCATTCCTTAAAATACTCTAGTGGCCGACTTTGTAACTAATACCCCCACTCTACCCGAAATCGTCAATCCATCGTTCAAGAAAAGTTGCCCGAGTAATACCTACATGAGAGGGCAAGGTACAAACTAAGTGCACGGATATTAAACAACTCACCAAAATTAGGTTTCGCATACTTATTAAGGTATTTGAAATGACTATTGGTTTCATGTTCCAAATTATTTTAGCATATGTGAGTTCACAACATTCCAAAAGCTTTACACACTCGTTCTAAAGGCCTGATTATACAGATGCTCGATTACAGGAAGAGCCGCATCGGTGCGTGCACTCACAGGTCGTCATTTGCTTTGCCGAGCGCTGGTTGCAGAAGTCGGAGTTCTGGTAGTCGGACAACTGATTTCACATTGTTCGCTGTGCTAATAGACACACACGCACACAACCATCTGTTGTTGTGAACACATAATGGTACAGCATTTTTTTCATGCTACAAATAAAATTGTGTGATCCGGTAACATTTCTTTTAGAAAAAAATAGTTGCCAAGATTTCTACTCCAACTCTCGTTCGTATACGGGAGTAAACATTTCTTTTTAATCAATGATGAAAACTACACTCCTTACTACATTTATTCGTTTATTTGCAGCAAATGAAGTAGGCAATATATGAAACAATATTTAGTAAATAAATGAAAGGATTTCAGAGCTAAAGAAACTCAGAGTGTAGGAATTGTACTCTCTCCCCAGATGTCGCATACAGTTCTTTTAATATTTTGAAAAATCCATAAATAAACATTGATATCTATTTTTAATGCGCGCAGAATATTTTTTAGGTAAATAACTATCAATACATAAGAAGCATATGAATTTTTTTTAAAAAATGGATAAAACAAATGTTTCAAGACAGATGCAAAAAAGAAGTAAATATTGTTTTAATGCAACATTCACGCCGATTACCAGACGTCTTTTCGTTTGTTTGTTTTTTAGTTTTACACGAGAAATATCAATAAAATACAACGTGGAAATACAAACTAGCGAGACTACTTATTTTAAGCAATCTCTTATTGCTTAAGGATTCTCCAAAGAACTCGAGGAAGAAGGAATGTGAGACACCCGAGGTAAATCTCCAATGGCAACTATAAAAGCAGCATTAAAATACTTGAGATCGGAGCAAACAACTTGGTTTAATCCCCGAAGTTCATGATGTTTCTTCATTTCCTTAAATTGATTTAGGAAATAGGCCTTCAGCTTTTGGAGCACCGGCAGAGATGACTCAGGGCATCAACTGACATTGCAGGACTCTAATAGCGAGGTGCTCGGATTCGAGTCCCGACGGTAGCAGGTTTTTTGACACTTACCCAGAAAGGTCGAATTCAGCCGCTGATTGGAGGAGGAATTCTAGCGACCGTCTGCTCTCATCGGTAGTTTTCCTTGGTTTCTCCGATCAACACCAAACGAATGCCGGAGCAGTACCCTAACAAACGGGTCACGGACCGCGCGCGATCTTTCCTTCCCATTCCTTGACCTATCCTCACTCCTTAAACACACATACACTACACAACCTCATATGCGGGGAGACCGGTCGGGAGCTTAGAGCTTGCCCCGGCTGGGGCGGTGCCTCGCTGGGGGAGATCCGTGAATGGGAAAGTCCCCGGAAGGAGACAGGTCGATGCGGACGCTCGCCATCCACCACCTCCCGCAATAAAACATGCACTCAACTTATCGCACTAATGCCCTTAGCAGTTGACGCGCCCGGAAATACCAATCAATCAATCAATCAAGCAAGCAAGCAATAATAATAATTCTCCTTTTCCTTACGTGTCCTGTGAAATCAGTCGTAAGCTTTTGTAACACTCTTATTCGGCGCGGATTGTCGGGGTATCATGTAGAAACCGCCGTGAATATGACAATACATCTCGCACACGCGTGTACATGCGTGAGTGAGGACGTGTGTGTGTGTGTGTGTGTGTGTGTGTGTGTGTTTTGTGGAGTAGAGAATGGGAGTGGGCGAGGTGTTGCAAACTAGGAGGGTGATGGAGCGAAAAGTGAAGGCTGCTCCGTTACACGTTGATTTGCACGTGTTAGATGGATTTCGTGACATGTAGGTCGCGGGATGAGCGGAGAAAGACACTTTCGTTGGCGTTCGAGGAAAGTTGTGAGCCAGAAAGTTGTGGAAATATAAACAGCGCGGTGATTATGGAATGCATACCACTTGTCGGTTTTCTCGACTTCTCTCTCTCCTCTCTCTCTCTCTCAGGCCCCTCTCTCCTTTCTCTCACCCCATTCCCATCATCTTTCTCACCACTCTCTCTTTCTTTCTTTCTCTCTTTCTTTCTCTCTTTATTTCACTTGTCTTCTCTCTCTTTCTTTCCCTCTCTTTCATTCTCTCTTTCTCAGTCTCTTCCTCTCTCTCTTTCTCAGTCTCTCTTTCTCTCTCTCGCTCGTTTCTCTCTCGCTTCATTTTTCTCACGCTGTTGCTGTCGTTATTGTTGTGTCCCTCGTTGTCTGTGTGGCTCGCTGTCTCTCACTGTCTTGTGTCTCGCTCGCTCTTGCACTCTATATGTCTCGTTATCTCTCCCTGTATCTTACTCTGTCAACTTCTGCTTCTTGTTTACTCTGTTGCTTTATCTCCCTATCTTGCAATCTCCATATTTTGCTCTGTCTTGCTATCTCTCTCTCTCTCTCTTGCTCTCTCTCTTGCTCTCTCTCGCTTTCTCTGCCTCTTTCTTCCTCGCGCGTGGCTACTTGAATCCATTAGATCCCATTGTTACAAAAATGAAAGAGTCAATTTCATTTTTTTTCTTATCTCAGATATTATTTTGCGACTTTAATCTATTCAAAGACGGAAACATTATAATGGAAATCCTCGCCTAACAAGGAACTTAATTTCATTTCTACTCTCCTGACATTCTTTAATTTTGAACTAAATATCAAATATAAAATAATACCAAATTTTACAAACAACAATAAAGATACTATATGGTCTGAATAAATTATTATTTCAAGTAGTAGTAAAAAAGAAAAATAGTAAACATCTATATCAAAGTAGAATTACTAGAATTTATCTGCCCATGTCATAATCCCATCGAAATATTACGAAAAAGCTAATTAAGAAAATTGACTCGGAAAAAGCCAATGAACCGTTGTGGCGATCCTCATTTAACGCATCTCCTCCCGCTAATATGAAGAAAGTGCGTCATTTTCTCTCCAAGGACTCCAAAGGGCTCTTTTGTCCCTAGATTAATTGCTCATCGTTAAATACTTCTACAAATTTAGCGCTCTATACCCACGCTTGTCATGTCCCAGTGGCTTCGTACTTAACTGCTCTATTAGTCACACAGACGCGAAAACAAATGACACCACAATCAACTGGGATATATCAACTTTGTTTTTCGTCGATTGTCGTTTATTCTCTCTCTCTCTCTCTCCGCACGCCCGTGCGTCATTTGTTCGCGCCGATGACAAATGAAGTGGTTATAAATGTTCACAGTTCTAAAGCTGTTAGGCAATTACATAAGAGAACTTTCCCCTTGCTTTATGAGCGCATGAGTTGTTTTATGAGAGCGGAAAGGCAGGAAGAATCAGAACAGAGGAATGGAGAAGGTTTTGTAATAGTTTATTCTTGATAGCACTCATAATAACATGGTTATACCATATTTTCATGTAATAGTAAATGCACCACGAGAAAGATAATGCGATATTCTCTTTATGTCTTCTGTATTTGCTATACTGGAAAATAATAAAAAAGAATGGCACGAATTTAAAAATGAACTCAATTTAATGTCTACTATTTTTATTATTAGAAATTTTTATTAATATTAATAATATTTTCTGGTATATTTTGTATTAATAATAACAATAACAACAACAATAATAATAATAATAATTATTATTATTATTATCATCAGCTTCATGTTCACAAATTATAGCAGACTATTTTCTGATTGGTAAACTCTTAAGATATATTTTCTATTAATAATGGTTAAAGGGTTAAAATACACAAACTCTTCTCATAATTGTGTGCAATACAAACTTCGGAGAACCTTTCAAGTAACACGATCATTTATTTTTTGTTTCTGACTTAGTGACACTTTTCAAAGTTTGTTTTAGATTAAAATGTATTTCTGTGTGATATTTATTTTTTACACATAATCGTGTAATCGAATTTTTAGAATATCATAGAAGAACAAAAACTCTGCACATGCGAAAGTTTTCGTTTCAGCGCTTTTGACGAGATTCCGTTTCTGGACCATTTATACTAGAAAACCTTATTAGATTTCAATAAGCTTCATAAAATATCGCTTCAACCGTTTGTGATCAAAAATGCAATAATCATGAAAAACTACTGCAAAGTAATTTCTATTTAATGGAGGCAATGCAAAAGGTATTATGTGCAATTTTTGAAAAATTAAAAGTTTTAATGAAAATGGAACACTGTTTTATACAGTTTAGTGCTTTATCCATACTAAATGAGTAAGAAAAATGTGAAGACATTTTTAATAAAATCTTGTTTATGTATGTTTAGAAAATTGGATGATGTGAAAAAATACGCAAAAGCTATCAATATTTTCAAAAGAATCAATGCTAATATCTAGTTTGTTTTAATTTTGAAGAATAGAAAGTATTGACAAAAAGATGCAATTTCCATAAGAAAATTAATGGAAGATTCGAAAAAAGTGTGAAATTTCGCAATTTTCTAAAATTGGAACTTTTTCAGGAAAACAGGAGATTTAGAACAATTATAATCGCTTCAAGAAATTTAAAGAAATACTTTTGAGGTGTTTTTGAGTAAACTTTGAAAACGTTGAAAACTTTTCACATAAAGAATCCTTTGTTCTTTTCCAAATTTGCAGGGCCTGTAGTTAAACCACATCTGACCGAGACATTTCGATTTGGAAAAATATTGGGTACGATTTCGGCCCTGTCGTTCACAGATGCCCTGTCGGATGAACAACAGTTTTTGAAAAAAACAAAACTTTTTTGTACAAAGGATCCCCAAAGTAGATATTTCCGACAAAAACTTGATCTCGGTTTATTGCAGCATTACTTAATTTTCTCTATACTACGTATACGACAGTATATTACGTATACTAAATATTGTAAAGTACAATACACTACATTTCTAAACGTCGAGAGACTGATTTGATGAACCATCATTACCCTACTTAGCATGTTTTTATGATATGTATGTGACAGGTATAAAGAAAAGAATGGAAATTCCGTGTTGCAAATCCATGTGATTTCAGTTGAGAATTTACATCAGAGAAATGTAAAGTCATTAGAGAAAGATAAAAACAACCAAATACATACGCGGAACAGAACCAAACTCGACATGACATTGAAATACTCGGTGAAAAGAATGCAGTCTGACCACATCTATTCTCACTTTTTCCTACGTCAAAATATTTTCAAATTGTGACGTTTTCATTAAACACAACAGCAGGAATGTAGTATCATGTCAGAAAATAGACTCCTAATGACCTCCGTGTTTTTAATAGAGAGAAAAGAAACTAACTTTTAAAGCTTGGAGTGAAAGCTGAACCACTTATTAACGCTTCTATGAATGAATTAGGAGTAAACATTCATTAGCATTTCTTGAGATATCTCCTTTAAAAGATGAATGGCATATATTACATCCCAAGTGCAATGACCTTCTTGTTGTTAACATTTCAGAATCATGAGCTGACTACAAGAGTATGTACATAGGTAAAAAAATCGCAGAGCTAATTAACAACAAGTTATGGGTAACAGAAAAATCTGTTCAAGTTCTGAGTCTCATTAAAACTTTTAATTAAACAATTGCATTATAAAATCTTATCGTATATAATATTTGAATTTATTTCATTTTACCTAGTAAAATGCAGAACTTAAGGAATGTCATATTTCTACTGCAACTGGGAGAGCTTTCGATAATGTGTTTTGTTACTTTCAGATTGGAAAGAGATACTAAAGCAACATATTATTAACTATTAATAATCAACATGAACCTTGCGAACAAAATAAAGGAATAAAATATGCTTATAATGTAACATCTGTACACAAAGCCAAGTATATGATTCGAAGATTATTGAGAATATAAATGTCGGCATATTTAATATATTGATGTGTTCCATTTTACATTTCATCAAGTCAGTTTCAAAATACTAGTTCACGAACATTTTTAAAAAATTCGTATCAAGAAAGTTGTAATGATATATCAAATATTGCTACTTTCAATAAAATTTTGGTATATGAACTTCACTTGCCCTGGAAAGACAGAATTTTTTGACTTTTTCACGTAGTGTTTTTACTTACACTTTAGTTTCCACCTGTATTATGTTCTATTTTGTTATATTCCTTTTGATAATTTTTCGCAGGAACGTTTTAAAAACGTGACCAAACTCTGACTTTCAACGACACCTCATTAAATATAATACTCGTTTTATTCCCTTCCGTGAATATTTCATGGTTTGAGATTTCTGCATATGCTAATGGTCCCAAATGTTTTCTCATTGATTTCCACTCTAGAGCAATTAGTTTTTGGAAAGAAGAGTCTATGAATAGCACGATTAACAATCTTTAGAAACCGCAAGTATTAAGCAATAGGAAATCACATTCTGAAAAAAATATTAATCCGTTTTATTATTTAATTATTTATACTAATAAAAATTGATAATATCAACCATTATTTCCAGAACTCATTGCGCCGCTACCCCCCGGTTTTTGTTCAAATCAAGAAAAACTACTCTGAAATTTTAAATTCTAAATTCTAAATTTCACAGCCTTTTCCGCGACTTTTTAAAAAAAATCTGGAGCGTGGTGGCGCAATTCCACACAGAGAAACATGTGTCAAGTCTTTCGGATCTACAACTTTTTTCGTGTGTGCCTGTGTCACCAAACAATCCAATACACAAAGAAAAAAATTAAATGAAAAAATACAGACCGCTGTGACGTGTGCGGTATCCCGAGAACAAGAGAGAAACCGTGCTCTGCGGTGTTGTAAACTACCCTGAAATTTTAAATTCTAAATTTCACAGCCTTTTTTGCGATTTTTTTAAAAAAATCTGGAGAGTGTTGAGCAATTCTACATAGAGAAACATGTGTCAAGTCTTTCGGACCGACAACTTTTTTTGTGTGTGCCTGTGTAACCAAACAATCCAATAAACAAAGAAAAAAAAATAAATGAAAAAATACCGACCGCGGTGACGTGAGCGGTATCCCGAGAACAAGAGAGAAACCGGATCGCGCCTGCTCGGAACCACATGTGATATGAACCACCCTGAAATTTTAAATTCTAAATTTTACAGCCTTTTTCGCGATTTAAAAAAAAATCTGGAGTGTGGTGGCGCAATTCTACATAGAGAATCATGTGACAAGTGTTTGGGTTCGACACCTTTTTTGTGTGTGTGCCTGTGTAATCAATCAATCCAATAAAAAAAAGAAATGAAAAATACCGACCGCGGTGACGTGTGCGGTATCCCCAGAACAAAACAGAAACCGGATTGCGCCTGCTCTAAACTACAGGTGTTGTGAACCACCCTGAAATATTAAATTCTAAATTTCACAGCTTGTATTGCGATTTAAAAACAAATTGGGGGCAGTGTCGCAATTTCACAGAGACACACAAGTCAAGTCTTTCGAACCGACAACTTTTTTTGTGTGTGCCTGTGTAACCAAACAATCCAATAAACAAAGAAAAAAATTAAATGAAAAAAATACCGGCCGCGGTGACGTGTGCGGTATCCCGAGAACAAGAGAGAAACCGGATCGCGCCTGCTCCGTGGTGCTGTGTGCGCAGCGCGTTACGTAACAGAAAGATCGTCCCCTTTCACCGTAGACGCTGTCCGTGGTGTAACCTCCGCACACCCACGCACCAACGTAACTCACCACGGAGTTACGTGACGTATCGCACCGCGCCGCACCACACATCACACCACCGCAATGTGCCGTAACGTAGGGCAGCGTACAGTCATGTACCGTACCGTCCACAGTTTTTTTTCTTTTTTTTCTTCTTTTTCTTCGGCTAAGCTGAAGGTTTGTAGTTGAGTTGCAGTTCACACGCATTTCAAGTTTTACTGCTAGGTGTAAGTGGCTGGTGAGGGTTCGTGTCGGACCTTAGTCAATAGCCAAATCGACTTTTGTGTTGCACCATGCCCTTACAATATCAGAGGGGAGTGCTTGTCTTCTTTGTCCTATAGTGAGGACGTGTCGAGCTAATTGTTTTAACGTTGCCGGAGCTTCGTTGGTTTGAAAGGCTTGATAGGCTTCGTTAAACAAAAGCCCTCTCAAGCATTGAGTGAAGAACTCGATATCAAGTTTTTTTTTTCCTCAGTACTTTCAACTGTTTTCAAAATGTGATATGAGCCGTAGACCTTTGTTCTGTACTAGCTCAAGTGTATCCTTGTACCTCTGTGCTGTTGTCCACCACGTTGAAGCAGTGTAGGTAGCCACAGACCTTCAACACGTTTTTATAGAGTGCCAAGCGAAGTTCTAAGGAGAGTGTAGGTTCCCTCAAAAGAGGTTGTAAGAGTCAAACTCTTTGCTGTAATTTTGATCGAATTCGCCTGACAATGATCGTAAATGCCAGCGCATCCTTCGATCAACAAATGTGACGCCTAAATAAGTTGCCTTAGACGCTCATGTCAGTTTTTGTGTGCCAAGTGTAATTTGTTTTGGTGGTGTAAAACGTCTAGTGTATTTGGGAGGGTGTAACATTGCCAGCGACTCTTCTGTTGAGAAAGTCAAGTGGTTTTGTTCCGCTCACTTCAGCGTCAGGTTCATCTGTTTCTGAAGTATTTTCAATTTGTGGTCTAGGTTTATGACTCTTGCTAAGACGGCTATGTCATCAGCGTAAAGGAAAAGCCGTATTCGTGGTATCTGTGGAATGTAATTGACATACAACGAGAACAGTAGCGGAGAGAAGACGGAGCCCTGAGGGACTCCGGCCGCAATCCTCCGCTTTGAGGATCTCGATTTGCCCACATTACCCACCAACGTACGAAACCATGATAGTACCACATCGTACCGCAACGTATCGTACTGTGATGTACCGTATTATACCGGTACATACTGCAAATGCCGGAGCAGTACACTTACATACGGGCCATATTCCGCGCGCGATCTTTCCTTGCTCTTCCTTGCCCTATCCTCACCCCTTTCACACACACACATACACTACACTATCACATATATCATTATACGCACTACACTACAGTGTACTATGGTATGCCGTATCGGTACATATAGAATTGCTATGTATCGCACCACATTACACAGTACTGTGATGTATGGTAGAAATATATGGGTGAGGTAATTCGGCGCTCCGATTTTTGCTCGTTCTGCGCAGCAGCAGTTTACGTCACGAATCACGTGACCACAATACGGCCACTTCGTTTGAAAATCCAGACCTGACGCTGTCCGCCATGCACAGAGAGCGAGAAGTGTTTAAAAACATTTTAAAAGTGATATAAAGTGAATTTTGCGGGGACATAGAAACAACAACACGATGAAAGCGCAATTGAAATAATAGATGCAATATTTTAAAAAAAAAGCTTCATAGATCTGTTTTAATGACTTGTAACAATGTGATAATTTCGGTGTGTGGCTGTATTTGAAATTCCCGCTAGTATTGTGACGTAAACAGGCGCCTGACGTTCATTGGATGATTCGGATATGATGCGCAATACCTCACTCATATCTTTCCATCACGTTGTGAAGCACCGTACTGCAGCGTATCGTCCCACACCGCATCGTAGGATATCACGAAATACCACATTGCATCGCGATATACAGTTAGGGATAGTAGACTTTCTAATTAACAGGTAGTAATAATGACTAATTAGCGATTTCCAATAATAATGTTTCCGATGTAACAGTGTAAATACCCTTCGGTCATGGCGTATCTATTGTCAACCCTACGTTGAGGACATGACAAATGTGTGTTGCGCCATTTGTAATGGTAATTTCCATATACAGTTCTTAATTATATAACATCTGTTGCTCTTCAACATCATCTTGATATACGTATAAATTTAATTTATTCATCATAAATATTGCATATCTTTACATTCGCCAGCTAATGTCACATCAACGTGCTTGTGGCCGTACTTATCCATGTAGAAGACGTTGCATGTGAAATACAATACTTATGTTTCAGATTACAGAGGCCAAATATAAGTAGAACATTCTCCAATTTAAGTAAATATACTTTAAATATTAATGTATCTCTTAGTAGTAGTAATTATGTATTCGTTTATAAAGTATAAGATTGACGTTCACCGTAATCTGTATTGTGCATGTTTTGAGTCCATGGTGACTTTATTACACGATTTTTACTCGTTTCCTAAGTACTGATTGGTAGTTCAATACAACCACAACTACCGATGAAATACTACCGGGGTTCTACTGTACGAGTGAGACTAACACTAGGTGGACTTCACATCGCAGAAACAAAGATAAGTAATCTTCCATGCAATGGAGATAGACGTCGCGATAACGAAACAGTTCATTGTTTGCAAACTGAAGGGAGGAAATATACGTAAGAAAACTAAAAATAAGTACTTAATGATACTTCAAATTTGTATATGTGAGTTATCATTTCTATGATTATCATTTCTATAGTTATCATTTTTACGTCTTGCATTTTTAACTTAAATTTATGGTTAAAGAAAAATGTGTGAAACGATAGTACATATTAAAATCAATTTGATAATTTTGTTCTATTAATTTTTGTTTGAGAACGGAATGTAGATGATTTTGTGAAGTCAATATAATACTTGAAAGGTTTGGAAGCATGGTTTCGGTGTGTTTATGTTTTCTGTTAAGTTGTGGAAGCTAGGCTAAACAGCAGAGTATTTAATCTGTCATATAAATGGCTGTCCACTAAGGATAACAAATTAATGATTTTCTGTACAGACACGGCTCTTCGAATTCTCCCCCTTACAGTTAAAAACTGCGAAAATATGCGTTTCTCGACGAATTTTCGAAGTGTTTCTAACATGTTACAATGATGGCGGAAACACCGTCAGGTTGTAATGTCAGATCGGGTTTGACTGCATATTATCCTGGCTTTTTCTACGTTGAGTCCCACAATAAAGCATTTTACAATTACAAGGCAGAAACAGATCCTCAAAGTAATGGTAAAGTAGAAAAGTAGTAAACACATATGCTACTCAGGCAATAGGTTCACGAAGGGAGATATTTGTATGTTTACGAAGTTCAAGGAATAATACTCGAGTTATGGAATGCATATGCTTCTGGTGTTATTGGATGATATGCGATTCATTGCACCAGACGGTGACTAAAGTCAATGAATTTCATGTTCTATGATTTGTCTGGAGAATGATATATTGCGAGGAAACATTTATTATAAAATATCAATCCTCTAGTAATACGATTTATGCATTTTATCAATGTGTGAAGTTGTGGGTTCGCCTGTGTAATTATTGCAAACAATAATGTTAAAAATCCTTTCAAATCGAGCTGTTAAACCGCACACTTGCAATCATAAAGTCATAGTAACATTATTCGTTACTTCAATAAATAATAGCTGTGAACGTACAATGGGGATAAATAGAAATACTTATAGAATTAAATACTTCTATTTCGATTATGTTATGACATTTCTATACGATTGAAAATGTTACTTGTATAAGAGAACTATCGCTCTAAAACAAAATGAACATTGTTCGTATGACATGAGTTGCAAATTTGTATCCATATATTTGAGCAATACATTACACTGTCATCTTCATATTCAGACTTCACATCTTGGAATGGTGATTACTCATGATGTCATTAGTCTTGCATGGTTGGATGGTTGTTTGGATTTCTTATAAATATTTCTTACACAAAATTTTAAAAATAGTTTGAACAAATTTTGAGGAAATTACGTTTTTTTTGACATTGCGATACAGAAATATTTCGAAATTTGACATTACCAATGATTTATTACGTCACGTATTTGGCTAATCAATTGTTATGGCCATCAGTTCCATAAGCGTAGTGCATGTTTTCATTATTTGTAACGCGCTGGCTGGGACAAGCTTTAAGCTCCGGACGTGTTTGGTTTTATAGTGCACGTTAGTGTACGTGCCTGAATAAGGGGTAGATAGGGCAAGGAATGGGAAGGAAAGATCGCGCGCGGTCCATAGCCCCTTCGTAAGGGTACTTCCCTCACATTCGGTGAAACCATGGAAAACTATCTATGAAAACATCCGACCGCTACAATTCTCCTTCAGCAGCGGCTGAATTCAAACTAGCTACGTAGCTCACCGAAAATTCTGTCACTATCGAGACTCGAACTCTGAAACCTCGCGGTCAGAGGCACTGCAGTGACATCAGTGATGCCCTGGGCCTCCTCAGCCAGCACACACATAAGATCAACTCGGGCTGCGCGTTGTGCCAAGTCATGCAGGAGAAAGTGCCGACTTGCGTGACTCGGCTGCTGGCTGATGAATGGGCGCTGTGCTAAAACGTCTTGCTGCATTCCTGCGCAGGTGCCAAAGCTTCCGTTGCGTGCGTGAGAATTGGGCTTTTGGTGGGACGTGAGGACTGAAATAAATGCGATGAACGTGACCTTGCATGAGATTATGAAGTACAATGGTTCATAAGATGTCAAGGTTGGGAACGGGAGGTTATAGCATGCCTCGTAACTCCTTGGTATGCTATTAACTTTTGCGGAACTAACGTGGTGAAATGAAACCGTCATTATACAGCCAAATACCCAGCGTTGGCAGCACTTTCTTCATATCCAACGTTGAAATGTTAATAAAATATTTATAATTTTATTTCATTTTAATTTAGAGTACATTGCTATTACACAGGTTAATACGTCTTCTCCAGCATTATCGCAGTGTTCTTCCAAAGTTTGATAAATGTTAAAACAACCCAAAGCGGAAAAAAAATAATTTAAATATATTGGTAGTTGCAACAAGAGCAGTAGTTTTGGAGTTGCTATTAAACAGGTTTATCTTACGCACTGCTACTAGCATCTAGCAAATCATTTAGGTACCAGTTCTTCGGCATGGCTACTGGCATCTCGCGGAATACAGTATTAGGAACCAATCAGCTCTTAGCCGCAGGCAAAAAATAATGCAATTGATGCAACTAACCAACATATTTAAATTATTTATTTTCCGTTTTGGGTTGTATTAATCTTTATCAGACATTGCAAGGACACCGCAATAATACTGGCGAAGAGCCTGTAAAAAATCTTATCTATTTATAGATTACTTTCGGTGGGACCGATGACGAGTACATTAAACTTTATCACGGTTTTACAGTCTCTTTTGGCAAAGCCACTTGGCACTTGCTTGCTATTCACAATTTAAACACAATATTTTGTATTGCTTTCTCATTCAAGTAGGACAGTTTATGAAATTTATAATATTTAGATTAGATTCAATTCGTACATTGGAATTCTAATACATTTAATCAGCTTCTAAAATCTCATTGTTTTATTGTACTCTTTTATCTATATTTAATAAATACCCAACATTCACCTACGTGTTCACTTTCTGCATATGTAACCCTGCTGGAATAATTGGAGGTATACATTCTTTTCCAGATTTTTAACCGCATATTTAGGAAGGAGTTTCCTCTTTCAATTATATTAATTTTTGTGAATATGAATTGTGAAATGAATGAATGCCTTATTTTACGTGGCGAGACTCAGGCCATGAGGCCTGCTCTTCCGTCTGTCCACGAAAATTTCGCTACGTTCCTTTCACCAACTAGCAGAGGAAGGAGGTATTTGTTGGGCGAGAAACAGGCGATTTGAATTTAGCTTCTAGGCTACGTCATTTAGGCTTGAAGAACTTTTACATGCAAGTAAATCTACTAACATGGGACAGCCGGCTTTACTTCCCCTCCGAAGGAAGGCGTACGAAGGATTTTTTCGCCCTTAAAAATCCACGGCTTCGATCGGGTTTGAACCGCGAACTAGGGGTACAACATTCCGATACGCTAATCGTTACAGCATCGCGCAATATTCTCGTTTATTCCCTTAAACTTATTTTGTCCTTGATTCTTTTCAACACCAAATCTTTTCTATTTATACACTACCTTCGGTGGCATCGATGACGGCTACATGTCGTTGAATTCACCTTTATTATGAACGATTACATGATGTAGTAATTGAGTAAGTGACGTCTCTCATTCAAGGTTAGATCCTTTCCGGTCCAACTATCGGAACAAATGCGGTGTCATTGGACCCGCCTCGTTTTCCTGATGAGGGAAATCACCATTTTTCCCATTTCGCCTTTCCGGCATGACATGGTTTCTTTCCATTTGATTAATCCGATTGTCGATAATTAAACATAATTCTGTGATGAAATACGAAATGTTTTTAAAAATTACAATCAATACTTTTTATTATAAATTTGTCACAGTTTGGGCAAACCGCGCAACTCATTTTTATTGAAAATTTACTTTTATTATGAACTTGCATAACTCAAATAAGTAATATTTAATATGAAAATATTTGCTAGAAGCGCTACGATAAACTAGTGATGACAATGAATCCAATCCTCGATCATGAATACTCAAAATTAAATATTTTTATAAAGAAATGATAAAAATACTATACTAAAGTTACTAATTTAAATTTACATTTCATTTTGACTTATGCGAATGGAGAAAATCTATGGTCTTTCAACTTAGTGTTTCTTTTAACATTAAGTAGTGTATTTGTTTCAAAAAAGGTACAGTATTTTTTAATCATTTGACGAGAACGTTCTATGCAGCCGATAATTTCATCAGGTTTCAGAATCTTTATGTAATTTCATGAAGGAGATTACATAAATATTGGGTCTTAATATAAATTTCTGCTCAAAAGAGAAAATTACATCTCAATGAGTAAAAAAATGAACTTGTTGCATCACCCATCTAAACTCGCTGTAGTGCATTTTGTTTTTTTTTTTTGTTTAATTATTCGTGCCCATTACGTTTTATATTGTAAGAACGACTCCAACTTAACGATCTTTCCAATCCACAGTCACAAATCCTTTCACCTCGTAAAACAATATCCTCCACCCTTTTTCAGTACCGAGTAACTGTATTGCTCAGATTAATGAACACTTGATAGTCAAGAGTCTGAGCCAACAATTCAAAATGGAACTGAAAGTTGCATGTTCAAATCCACTGTAATGAATGAATATTTCCGCATAGCCACATGGTTGCTTAGAAGATAACTAACTACCCTCGTATTAATATCTTTGTAATTCATTAACTGCTTAGAACTGTCAAGTCTCCAACGAGACCAAATGGCTGGAAAAATAATAAAATAATTAATTAGTGTTTTCGGGGGCTTCAACGAATAAAGCCATTTGTCCCGTAAGTGTAGTACGTGCTTTTTATAGCTGGAGGGGGCAGTGTTATTCCTTAGCTAAATTGCGATATCCAGCGATGACCTACACGTCAGATAGCTGTATTCCCCCCCAAAAAAGGTATTACCCACCGAGACAATCTCCGCACGTGCAGTGCATGTAAGGTAAGCGTGCGTACGTAAGAGGTGAGGATAGAACAAAGAACGGGTAGGATCAACGCATGCGGTCCGTGGTCTGTTTGTTAAGTTACTGCTCCGACATTCGCCAGGTGTTGATCGGGGCCACTACGGAAAATTACCGATTAGAATAGCTGGCCACCAGAATTCTCTAGTAGATAAGAGACTGAACTCGACCCAGCCATCTAGCTTGTGCCGAAAATCCTGCGGCCGTCGGGATTCGAACAGTAGGCCTCCCGGTCAAAGGCACTGCAGCGACATTGACTGCAGCCCTGAGCCACCAAAGCCGGTAAAATTGACAATGAATCATTGTCCACTTTAGATACATCGATGCAACTCGCACAACAAAACGAAGTAATGAAAAAAATGACGGCAAGTAAGCGTACGTTCTGTTAGCTTTAACATATAAATATGTATGTATTGTACTTCAAATATAGTTAATAACATATTTAGGGCTCAACACCTTTCATTTAAAGACAAAGGAAGGAAATTTGGTTGAAAATAGAACCAAAAAGATGTACTTACAGAAAGCCTCAGCAACAGCAAAAGGAACAAATGACTACAGATGAGCGCTCGTTGTATTAATTTTGAGATGTTATAGTTGTAAGAATTTAATGTTCATTCTACACATGGGTTATTAACAGCAAGTAATAACTCTTGGGACTCTTCCCTTCCATGGAAAAAATAAAAAAAATCTTTGTTGGGAAGAAAGTCCAAACTTCTTTCTAGATGAAACCCCTTGGTGTTTTAAATATATTATTATTATTATTGTTATTATTATTATTGTTATTATTAATAATAATTCTGTATTCTTAGTTTATTTTGTATATCACTGCCGCCTATCGTGTACTCATTAGCACTCTTAAAATATAATTTAATGTGAAATGAAATAATTTAACTTAGAATATTGTTGTATATTTCACTAATCTTCCTTACATTCCTTAATGGATTGCAAAGTTACTACCTACTCCACGGCTCCTTATATCCATACTTAAGTATCGACAGAGGATGCTTAATAATTTGGATGCAAAGATTTGAAGAGGGTAGTAACATTTTTGTCAACATCGTTTTGTTGGGTTATAAGTTAGAGTTTCGAATCCCACCGCGGGTATACATGTTAGAGTGTTCTTTTACGTGTTCCACTATCGTTACCTCAAAGGTATAAAACCAATGTTAAATTACAGTGGTCACTATATGACCAGCTGGAAAGCGACATTAAATAATAAAAAAAAAACAACAGCTGAATTACGCCTTGCAGGTGAAAATTACTTACGTGAATTTACATTCTAAACTGGCTTTCTGCTAAAAGCTTGTAATTATTCATTGTGTAAATTCAAAACATTTTCTATTAAATAACAAAATGCTCTTATAATATCGCCAAATAATATTTTAATAATATTTAGGCATGTATGAAATGATGCTATCTTCAAGAAGAGAACTACTAGACTATGACAAAAGACGTTTAATGACGTCAACATTTTCGGAAACAACATTAGGTTATTTACAAAACAAAAATAATATTGACGTCAGGAAATCCACAGTCCGGAAAGTACTCGATTGGAAAGGGAGACAAGGACATCAACAAGTATCGTGGAAAATTTTCCTTACAGGAACCTTCAAAAATGCTATAATTAGGTTTCTGAAATATTTCCTACGTGATTTAAAATAGTAAATGGGATCAGTTTCCCATGATAATTCAAGACTGTTTCAAAAATACAAAGATCCATGTTCTGTTTCCCTTTCTTTCAAACTTTATAGTTTTCAAAACCATAACAACAAATTAAAACAAAAGTCAAACAATTTTGTGAAGAATGGGGAGAAAAAAATTATATTTTACACTGAATGGCAAGCGAATGACATCTCGTTTGCTCTGATTAATGAATAGAATATGGTCTATCTGTCAGTGACGAACGGGAAGGCGGACACAAGTTACCCGTCAACTATAAGCAGGAAGGATATTTATCTTACAAGTGGCTAAAAGATACCTTTATGTACACGTTAGTTGATTATTAATGAGAACAGTAGCGTGAATGTGTAGTTACTATCAACCATATAATTATCTTTTTTCTACTCCCAGTGTATAATTCTGTCATTTTCTAACTGCAACCAGTTGAGTTACGATACAGATTTCATTATGATGCAGGTTCTTGACAAATCACAGAGAAGTTTACAAACAGAGTATTGACAATCATTGACGATCGTTCTAGTAAATGTTACGTGCAACTGTGAACATTAAAATTGCATTTAATATTACCTTATGCTTGTCATTTTTAATTTATTTTATTAGTAGTAATTCTTGGAGGATTATTTGAAATAAATTGGATCGTACTTTCACTTTGATCCTATTTGACTAGCGCAGTAAACCAAAGCCATCTGTGGGAGGGTAGAGTTAGGGTACTGTCCACTAGCTAGCATTGGCTGAATCCTCCATGTCAACTGCCCCGAAACGATTCAAAATTAGAGTTTAACTTATAAAAGTTACCATAAGTCGTAGAAAAATTACCCTATGAAATTCGATGTAATGGGATTTAATACACCCGTGTGAAGTTCACGATACCCGTTCCTATCCTAATATCACACTCGTGTAATAATACCCATTATTACATCATCATTTCATAATGTATTATTTAGCCACAATAAATATAGTATAACCACAATAAATATAGTATAAATCGCCTTTTTAACAATGGCATATGAATTGTACGATTGACGCCTGTATGATTATCTCGTATCATGCCCATGTGAATATTGGTACTACATTGATTTCGGGAGCATCCTTTATTACACAGTCTAATTATAAAAAAAGATACCAGTACGTGCGGTTGGCAACATTTGAAAACTAGACACGTTCGCTCTCAAGTAATACAAAGCGTGCTTACATCGACGAATGAACTACACATGTGACTTGATAGTATTACTGAAAAAAGATAAATTCGTATTACAGATATTTGAAACTTACGAGCAATTTCTTTGTATTTAAATACTATCTAATGATCCAAATCAGCAAAGTAATGATGCATTATGAGAAGACATAAAACTGCTTATTCAAATTCTAATTAGGAAGTCATCCTTTCAAAAATACTGACATTTTAGAAAAACTTTGTTACAGCACTTTATTAAACGCAGCTTATCTGTTTGCCATTAGATATTGTAGGTCAATTTTGGGTAAGCTTTTTAGATAAATGCGGTAGCTATTTAGATTAAAAAAACATTATTCGTAAAAAGGCCACTTCGGAAGGAGACCTTATCGTGCAGACGACCTCGTCAAATGCACATTTTGTATTAGACATTTTCTCTTACTATTTGAACATTTCAGTTATAACATCATCAAAAGTTTGTTTTTAAAAGCTTTATACATAAATTTACAGATCTTTTGTTCATAAAAGCCTTGTAAATAGTTTTGTCGAGTTTTTATGATACTTACTGGGCCAAATGCATTCTACTCCTGTATTTTCTACCCCTCTTCTCCTTCTATTATTACCCTTTTCCCTTCCTTTGCTACTTCTGCATCTCTCCCCTTCCTCATTTTCCACTGAACATCCCCTCCTTTCCCTCTTATCCCCTCTCTTCCCCTCCTCCTTAATCTTTTCTTATTTCCTTCCTATCCTTCTCTCCTTCCCCTCTTTCTTCCCATTCTCCTCCCCTACTCTTCTTCCTCTCCTCCACCACTATTCTTCCTCTTCAAATCTTTTTCCTCTCCTCCTCTACTACATTTCTTCCTCTCCTTCTTCTCACCTATTCTTCTGCCTCTTCTCGTATTCCTTTCTTTTCCTTTACTACTCCTCCTCTTTTCCTTTACTATTCTTCTTCCTCTTCTTCTCCTCTACAACACTTTTCCCTCTTCTCTCCTATTATTTTTCTTCTTCTTCTCTACCACTCTTCTTTCTCCACTTCTCCTCTACTACTAGACTTTCTCTCCTTTTCTTTCCTAGCCCCCTTCTTCTCTTTGTTCTTCCCGTTCTCCTTTTTTTGATGAATGAAGACGTGAAATAGTCTTTTTAAATCCCACTCGCGCATTGAAAAAATCACAAGTTAAAATCCTCGTATCCAAGACAATTACTCCCCCAACGCACCCGCAACCCAACAACAACAGCCTAAAAAAAACACACTTTCGTTTCGCGCGGTCTAGTGAAAAAGGTTTCTCAAAAAAGTGTAGTTCCTCGCAATAGAAAGTCGCGTCTCGAAGAGAGTACGAGGCAGTCCGGCAGGGTCGTCTTCCGCCTTAGTGTTGCAGCAACTGCTCCGCGACGACTGCACACGCGCGGTTATCGCGCAACGCTACACAGGGACAATACCAGCGCCTCTGTTGGGTTGGCAACAGGCGCGGCGTTGGGCGGGGCAAAGATGAAACGTCTTGATTAGAGGTCCGGAATTTTAGGAAGGATAACGTGCCGAAATATGCCATAAAATACCGAATTTACGCGAATCTAATGCGAAACTTTTTTTTGGCCAGATGCAGTACTCAAAATTTTGGTACGCTTTAGAATCGATGGTACATTAGGTTCGAGTGCAAATTAGTTCCGTCGGAGATAGTGGAGAATAATGTTTGTAATTTATTGTATTAATTAATCCATTTTAAATGTGTACTTTCTATTTCATGCTCACTAATTTTCTTATTTAACAGTATGTCACCTAACATTAGGAAAGTTTCAATTCTATAATCTGATGATTTATGCATAAGATAAACACATTGTTGTATTACATAAGTTTAAATGAAATACCGTATCTATTATTTTGTCATTGATACGTGTTACATTCGATACAAACCTTTTTTCTTTCTTCATAATTTTAAGTTTCAAGTACGGGGTGCGCATTAAATTCGCGTAAATAAGGTATGTCGTAAAAACAAAATTTGAAAAACTATACAGTTAAAATTTTACATTGTTTGTTGGCAATTGCCAAGGCAATCGTCGAGGTAAATATGAAATGTCAGGATTAAGGTGTTCGAATTTTTGGGGAGTATAACGTGTCAAAATATACCATAAAATACGCAGAAAAGGGAAAAAGACTGCAAAAATATACAGTGGAAAAATTTTAAATTCTGGGTAGGCGAACGAACTAATACGAATGGATCAGATAAAAGACTCAAGACGAATGGAAAAAACAGAGAGAAGGTAAAGAAACAACTGTATGCAAGTAAATAACATGTTGGAAGCATTTTATTAGACTCTTCTTTCTGTGAGAACTAAACAACACTATGATTTAAGGCTTCCTTTTGTAACCAATTTTGCAAATACCATATCTTTATTTGAGTTATCATTCCTTCGGAACGCATTGTACATAATATCCAAGAAAATAAGAGATATAAAAAAATCGCGAGAAGTTATGAGTAATAATAATAATAATAATAATAATAATAATAATAATAATAATAATATTAATAATAATAATAATAATAATAATAAATTTATTCAAACTGCAAGTGGGTATAACCCGGTGGCAGCTAATTACACAAATATGGTAATATATAATATGCAACTTTTACAGTATTAATAATATCAATAATGGCGCAACTTTGTATTCCCTATTAATTGAGTTTCACCATTAATAAAAATGAGACAGAAAGGAAATAATCTCAAACCCAACATTCCCTACATTTACCAGTCAAATGAGAAAACAAATCCACAACAGAAACAGAGCAATCTGTAACATCAACAAAAACGACTTTTTTTAATTTTTTCGCACATCCATTTCAAAATTAATGAAGCATTTTTTGACTTCACTTTAAGTAAACCCTTGCAATATCCTTTGGATATTGCAAGGGTTTATTTAAATATTTGTTTTAATATCCTTTGGATTATCAATGGAGCCCAACAATTTAAATTAAATTTTATTATTCTTATTGTTGTTGTTTTTGACGATTTTGATAAGATAATAAACTTATAGCTATAAACAAAAGCTTTAACTTTCTGGCTGTGTATGTAAAAAATTATCGACTTTTGCTATCAACATTTGAATTTAATGACAATTCTATTTTTATGTCAAATAAAGGATGCATTTTCATAACATAGTAATGTATTGAATTATATTACACAAAGATTTATGATACAATAAATATTTCCAAAATGTATTCTGGATGTTCATTTTTCAGAACTGGATATGTTTACAATTTATTTTTATAATGAACTACCGTAGCACAAAATAAAAATGTCTAACATTAAAATATTTGCCGGAAGTGCCATGGTAAATCAGAAAAAGTTAATGAAATACAGTACGACTTCGCTAAATCGAACCCCGCAAATCTGAAATTTCGGATAATTCGTACAACCTGCATAAAATAAATAAAATAAATAAAATAAATAAAATAATTATTTGTAGTGTAAAGAAAGGAATTTATAATTACTGTGGAATTGAACAACTAATTATTGGAACACAAGTTGTCAAAACGAAACTTGTATTGCACTGATAAATGCGGTGTATATCACAAGTTTATGGAGCAGTTCTTTTCACTCAGAGGAACTTACAAAATCGGTAATCTTCTTTTGCCGTAAGGAACTGAATCTGCTTGATGCGATGCGATCGCTACTGTACGTTGCCATTTTCTCACATCGCTTGCTACGTTGCATTGTTTGGTAATTCTATAGATGTATTAGTACATGTACGGTACATTTGTTCGGATAATCCGAACATTTCCAAATCCGAACAGACCACACCCGCAATTAGTTCAGATTACCGAAGTTCTATTGTACTTACTAAATTACATTTATTTATTTATTTATTTATTTATTTATTTATTTATTTATTTATTTATTTATTTATTTATTTACGCCTAAAACAGTTAAAAACTGTGTGTAACGTGCCATGGGGAGAAGTTTATTTCAAGTTACATTTATGTCCAGAAGAAGACAAGAGGCCATCTCAGCATTTGCTAGAGGATCAGGTAAACTGGACGAAAACCAGATCGAGATGGGTGTCTTTGATTGGAGACACTGATCAAGATGGGGGCCATGGGGGTCATACCTTTCGACACATTTCATTCCAAAAACCGACTTGTAGACCAAATGTCACGTAGTGTGACAATCCTTCCTTGGCTGCCAGTTCGGAAGCCATTGCAGAGAGTCGCGGGCTCATGCAGTGCAGAGGAGACGCCAGCGAAAGCGCGCAACAGCGCAGACGCGATTCTCTTCCGAGGCTCCGCAACTTGCGCCACAACTTTTCTGCATTCACTCTCACTTCACCTCGGGCCGACGAAAGAGATCGCACCTCTCACTCCACTTCGTGTAATCCTCTTTGTTTGAACGTGCTACGCTTAGAGTAGAAAGGAGACTTTGCGGAATTGCTTGCAGTTTGTTGTTGCGGATTACCAGCTTCTATTGTGAATAATTCGACGAGTGAAAACACTCCGCACTTGGTAAACCATTGCTTTGAAAGTGAAAACAGCTTCGTTCAGGAACTAAATTTCAACGGCCAGCCAACCGTTGAGGTGGTTCGGGGGATCAAGGGATGTCGCAGCTGTGCCTCGAACCGGGTGGTTCTACGTTCGAGTCCGACGGTAACAGGATTTTCGACACTAGCTTGTCATTGATATTGTTGTGAGTTTTCGTTGGCATTTGCAATGAAATAATTGAATGTGTCGTCATTGGCAACGGTATTGTTTATTACAATAGCAGCTTTTTTCAACGGCTTAGCCATCATCAGTTTTCTAGTACAAGAAAAAAAACCATTAAAACGTGAATATTTTTTTGATTTGACCACACAATTATTATAAAAGGATTACTAATAATTTACAATTTTTAGAAAATATATGCAACATATTAAAAACTGAAAGAAAGAAAGGGGGTGATAAATCATTTAATATTTTTCTTGTGGTATAAAATGATTTAACGCCCACTTTCTTTCTTTCAGTTCATAATATGTTAAATATATTTTCTAAAAATTGTTAATTATTAGTATTGTTTATTATAATTTTGTTGTCAAATAAAAAATATTCACGTTTTAATGATTTTTTCTTGTACGAGAAAACTGATGGCTAAGCCATCGAAATATGTAATAAACAATATTGTTGGCAATGACGACTCATATAATTATTTCACTAGCTTGTTAGCTAGATCGAATTCAGTTGCTGTCTAGAGGATAATGCTAGCAGCCGACTGCTTTGATCGGTAGTCAACTGTACCAGACGAAATCCCGAACGTACCCTTACAAACTGACTACAGACCGCATGCGATCTTTCTTTCCTCTTCACTTTTTTACTCTCATCCCTTCCTTACATACATTTACACTTACATGCGCTAAACTGCCAAACAAGGTGGGAACTTAGAACTTCTTCGAGCTGAAGCTATGCCACGCTGGCGAGAGATACCTGGTTGGAAAAAACTTCGCTAGGTGGCGTGTATGTCGGCGCGGGATCTCACTCTCCAGTGTTGACTAGTTTTCGACAGCATTCATTGCGTTCAACCCCCTTACCAAAAATGGATTTTTTGCTTATATTTCTTGCTTATGTAAATTGCTTCCCGTGACACGTTTGTTTACCCGGAATTTACATTTGGTGTCCTTGATACCGGAAAATTGTAAGACGGTGTAACGTTTGTCTGTGAACAACACTAGCGCCTAAACCGTTCACAGGAGTTTTACAAAGTTTGATATTTCTTAATTTTTCTAGCTGATGTTGTTGCCCTTGGAATTTGAAACGATGGATTTGAAACATTTTCTGAACAAATCATTCCGAATTTTGGATTTTTTTCAAACAGAGGAAAGTACACTTATAAAAATGTCGCATATCTGACTTCGTTGAAAGCTTTGAATTTTCGAAAAATTGAGAAAGTTAATTATTTTTTTAGCCTAACGAAGATTTTTGTCGTAATGAAATCTGTGCTTCAAAATTAGATCGTTAAATAATGCCCCGTCTTTTTTTGAAAATATGAGTTGCTTTCGCTCAATTTTGAGTGAAATTATGACAACTTTTAGAAATTACTCAAAAAAGATTTTCGCAAATATTCAAACTTGTTTTTCATTTCTTTACACCAACACGGTCGGTTTTCATTAAAATCTCTGAATTTTTAAAAATTCCAAAAGTACAACTTTCTTTTTAAAGCATCAGAAAGGTTGCTATGCTGTATTAGGCCGCTGGTGTAGTGATTACGTCAAATATTCGGAAGTGAACGAGTTCCAACATAGGATGTCAGACAGAGTGCTTCGACGAACCATATGAAAAGTGAATAAGCAATGAATGTGAAAGACAATATGAGCGTTATCACATAATAAATTTCACAAAACGTGTCAAATTCATAACCATGTATGCAAATGAATAACTCATCTCACGATACGTTCGAATTTTCATTATGCTTGATAAACTTAAGTACTTGATTCCAATCCTAGCTTGGGCAAACATATTGCGGTTTGGACAACGTTGTGTGGGTAGTAGTGTGTGTTTAAGTAGTATTGTAATATTATACATATATCTCGTAATTATTACGTAACCGGTACAAATAATGCAAGAAAGTAAGTGCTGCTGTAGCACCTCTAGGTTTTGCATGTCCTCCCCCGGTTTTTAAGGGTTCCTTATTTTGGTTTACTTTGACATTGTCGTTTTCAGATTCTGACATACGAATACCAAATCTTATTGAAATTTCTTGAGAATAACCCCGAGATATTAAAAGCAGTGCGCGTTCTGAATTGGTGAAGTGGGCGAGGCGAAAGGAACCGTTTCAACTTCCGTGCTTGATGTGGATATTTCCTCTTGTTCATAGAATTACACCGTAGTGACGTGCAGCGGGGTTACTCACTTGAGAATTCTCCGAGAACAAGAGTATCATCAGTGGATCGTGTATTCTAGTTCACATGACCTGGCGATTTAAACTCACGTCTGGTTATTCAATAAAATTTGTCTCGAAAAATGGAATGTAGATGAAAATAAACGTCTACAGAATTAATGTGCTGTGTTAGCGCTAAAACCATTGCAAATATTTGCAATGAATATAAAATGTTCACTACAAATCGGTGTAAAGATGTTTCTTTTCATATACAATTTGGAAGTAAAGTAGAAATTTTGAAGTTATATCGCTAAGAATTTAACTTAAACAAATTTTTAACAAACCCTATTATATTAAATACCAAAAATATACATCTAAACCTTTATTCCCATTCAAATATATCTAGGAAGAAAACTAAAAATTTGGATCATTTTCACTAAAAGAATCAGAGGTTATTGAAAATTCTTTAAAAGTTGATAGCAACAATTTCATGAACCTCTAGGTTTATTCCGGGCAGGGCTCATTTTTCTGTCTAGGAATTAAAGTGATCAGAATATATAACGGACATGCAGCCAAAATATTGGACCCTAGATTCTACAGTTTGGTAGCTTTTCACATCACATTTCCCTGGTTGGTGAAACACGAGCGAACAAGTGAAAAGAGACAATCCGAAGAACGTAAATCTTCACTTGAATCAACAACGTGGATGTGCAACGTGGATTATGAAGTACTGTTTCACAAACCATGAATTTTTTATGAGCTGTGTTCCTGACGTACGTTTAAGGCGATGTGAATTGCACCATCTAGTGGATTATTACAGTAAGGAGCATCCAGGCGATTGAATTCGAGAATGTATTCCGCATTCATCTCGCATTTCGTCAATTAATAGTACTTTCACCTACGCCATTCGCATCCACGTCTTCCTCACATGTCCACCGGCTGCGATAGTTCAGAGGCAACAACGTTGCGCTTGTAACATCATTGACAGGGAAGCCGAATGCTTGATTGATGATTCCGGGCGTGTCAGTTGCTAAGGTAATTAGTCTTGTAAGTGTAGTGCATGTTTTATCGCAAGAGGAGGTGAAGATCTCCCCCCTCTGGATGGAGAGATAGAGCGCTCACTTTCTCGTCAGCTCGCGGGGTTTTCCCAATCAGGTATCTTCCATCAGAGGGTCATAGCCCTAACCAAAACATGTGTGCTCTATGTTCTCGTCATGTGTGGTATGGTATTGCATGTAAGTGTAAATGTGTGTATATAAGAGGTGAGGATACGGTAAGGTAGTGGAAGGAAAGATCGCGCCCGTTCAGTAGCCCGTTTGTTAGGGCACTGCTCCCGCATTCGCCTGGTGTTGATTGGAGAAACCTCGCAAAACTACCGATCAGAGCAGCCGGCTCATTAGAATTCTCCTTCAGACAGTGACTGAATTCGACCTAGCTATCTGACCAGTGTTGTCATATCGGCGGAATTCCCGCCGTTTTCAGCGGATTTTGAACTCGTACGGCGGAGAAAAAAAATGAGTTTCGCGGAAGCGGAATAAACGGTGGGAATTAATAAAGTTAGTAAAGCAGTAAAATTAGTAAAGCATCAGTTTTCGTTAACCTCTATTAATAAGTTGTCTTGCATAGATGTATATTTTGAAAATTTCTAACTCCATGTTACTAGCAAGAATAAATAATATAACACTAATACAATAAATTATATACTACATGAAATCAATTGTCATTATTTTGCAAATTTTCACCCAAGTAATGCATTGTATACTATCTAAAAATTGAATTACAGGTTCAATAAAGCCACTATATTTCGCAATCATATTTTTGTTTTAATAGAATAAATTAATACAACATTTAAATATGGAAAAAAATTATTTTACGTTTAGCGGATTTAGGCGGGAAATTTAAAACCAATTCAGCGGATTTTCGGCGGAAACTGAAACGGCGGAAACATGGCGGAATCTCTCTAAACACATCTGGCAACAGTGTATCTGACTAGGGTCGACAATCCTGCCAACGTCGGAACTCGAACTTAGGACCTCCCGGTCAGAGGTGACATCAGTCGATGCCCTGAGCCACATCTCTGAGGATAACCGAGATACGGGGGGAGACAGCGATGGAAAGGATACAGAGGGACGTGGATTTACTGATTGATAATTTCGTGTAATTGTGCGCGACAACGCCTTTCGGTAGTGAATGTTTTTACTACGGGGATTGCTGTATTCTTTCCCGCGCGATGAGATCTGGCGCCCCCTACAGATCGGGTGGGGAGTTTTTCCCAACCAGATATCTCCCACCAGCAGGGTACCGCCCCAGATGTAACAAACTCTAAGCTCCCGACTGGTCTTGCGACATGTCTGGGAGTGTAGGGCATTTAAGTGAAATTTGGGGATGACTGTAGGACAAAAAAGATGATAAAAATATCGCGTGCGGACCGTGACCCGTTTGTTCAGGTACTGCTCCGGCAATCGCCTGGTTTTGATCGGAGAAACTACGGAAAACTACCGATCAGAGCAGCCGGTCGCAAGAATTGTCTTCCAGACAGCGGCTGAACTCGACCTAGCTATGTAGCTAATTTTGTTTATTATGCCAAGGCGTCAAAGATAGAAGCTGGCCACAAATGACCAATCATAAATTTACATATATTTTTAAATCTAAGTTAAAATAATATTTACATGTTCACTCAATAGTGTAGTATGTATTTAATTTACAATATCAAATTACATTTGTTGAGACTGTTAAAATAATTCAAAGGGCTTGGTCCTCTTTAACCATCTTAGCTGATTACGGTTATCCAAAAGGTGAATGGCTTCTACGTTAACATATTCGTTCAATCGTATTTCATGTTTGGCAGCGAACCTTCTAATTTCACTTGACACATAGGGAATTTTAAGATCACAAAGTAGATTCCTATTTCTAATGTACCATGGAGCATTTACCATGTGTCGCAGAACTTTGTTCTGAAAGGTCTCTATTGTTTTAATATTGTTTTTATAGTGTTTCGTCACTAACTACCTATAACTTTCTTCTGAAAGGTCTCTATTGTTTTAATATTGCTTTTATATCGTTTCGTCACCAGTAACTTATAAGCAATATACGAAGTTAGGGACGAAATTCCCCTCCCTTCGGAGCTCTAACCCCTTCCGGTCAGAAGCACTACAGTCACATCATTTGATGTTCTGAGCCACCGAAGCCAGTATAGAGACAAACCGATTCAGAGAGAGCCACAGAATGATATAGAAAATCAACGAACGCTAGAACGCTGGTCTGTGGTACGTAAGTGTGTGCACAATTAAACAAAAAGAGAAAACGTTCTCTACTTCTTCACTTAAGAGCGCCGGTGTAAAGTCTTCGGGGTGAAAGGCCGACAAAGAAGCAGGCAGTGTAAAGGGCGTTGCTGTTCTCGAAAGTCCGACAAGAAGCTCAATACGCATGCAAGTTACGGTGGCTACGTAACGCCAAGTCGTAAACGTGGACTTTGCATGCAGTCAAGATTATTTACATAACTCCTCTTTTCTTTTTGTGCATCGAATGTTTACGGCGATAGCGGTACGATCAGATCTTGTAATGGTAAGGTTCATAGTGGCACGTGAAGATGTGCGGCTTATTAACAATTGCATACGAAAGATTGATTGATCGATTGCTTGCGGGCAAGTCAACTGCTATGGTCGTTAGTTATCTTAGTGAAGTGAAAATTTTTAAAAAGCAAAAGTTCCCTACTTTTAAAGACAGTTTACATTTTATATTTTTAAAACACAAAAGAAATCTTAAACACATATTTTCACATTTTATTCTTGGCGACGACGAGTTTTTTTCGTCGTCTTGTGGTACAAAAATGTTTATATTTACACGATGAAAAATAATACATTATTAGTTCTTGGAGTCGATAGGTCTACAAACATACAGAAAAAATGATTAGATTTATAAAATTATTTTTTTCTATAAATAATGAAGAAGTAAGCACGCAAAACAGAAAATTATATTAACATCCCCCTTTTATCTTATTTCTGTTTATGAATTATGTAGATATTTCTTGTTATTGTAAATGTTCCGACACGTGATGAAGGATTCGACTGTGATATAAATTTTGGTATTATAAGAGATTATCGAAGAGATGAATAATTGGTATGGATATAGTAGATAGTGGGGGGGGGCAATGGGAGTGGAGGAAGGCTATGTATGTTCTGTGGAGTGGGAAAAGGAGGGGGGGGAGAAATGTGGTGACTTTTGTTTTAGAAAAAATATATTATTACTTAAAAATTAATAGTTATGTATCACAATTAGTTGAAAAATTGTTGGATTCTATTGCTGAAATTAGAACATCATGAGTCTTACTATTTAATATTTCCATTATTATTTTTTATAGTAGTTGCCTTCCTTGGCAAAAATTTCCTTTTAGGAATGGGGATCTCTTGTTTTTTGAAAATACAACCCATGGACACTTCAGAATAATTAATACTGTGTAGTGAATGATCAAACTCAGAGGTGGCGGTGATTCCTTTTGCCGTGGATGGTGAGAACTGACACCGACTTAGTCTAGTTGGCTTGTGGGGCTTGCTCCACTTCCAGGTATCTCCCCCAGCGGGGTACTCACCCCACCCGGAGCAAGCCCTAAGCTCCCGACTGGTCTCCAGACATGAGTGGTATTGAAATGCATATAAGTGTTAATGTGTGTGTCTCTGACAGGTGAGAACAGTAAGGAAATGACAGGCGAAGACAAGAAAGAGGAAGAAAAAGATCGCGCGTGGTCTGTATTTCGTTTCTTAGGGTACTGCTCCGGTATTCACCTGGTATTGATTGGAGAAACCACGGAAAACTACCGATCAGAGCAGTCAACCCCTACAATACTCATCCAGAAAGCTGAATTCAACCTAGCTATGTAATTAGAATGCACCGCCATACGCCACAACACGTACATGAAATACAAGGGACAAACAATTATGCCAATAAGTATGTCCTTCACCACTATCGTATGGAACTCACGTCGTTTGGAGTCTGGTAAATGTGATTTTTTTATTAGTCATCAGAACATCCCATTAAAGGCAAGGGCATCCTGCTCGCACAGAGAATTATTAATCCTTCTTTAATTAAGTGACAGGATGATGAAGGGCGAAGGGACGATCACAAATACATCCATGCCCGAGGCGGGATTCGAGCCCTCAATCCTTCCATCCATGATCGTCTTGACACTACTACCTTAGCGATCTCGGCTATCCGAATCGACAAATGTAATTAATATCAGTTAATACTCTTACAAAATTTACTTGTCACTGTAATTTTAAATTGCGTTGACACCAAGACTAACAATGTGTGAATTACGAATAGTTGAAAAAATGTTTCCGGGAAATAATGAGAGAATAACACAGTAATATCTTAATTAGAACCCAAACTTAAAAATATATACCACAACAAAAAACTTCAATTAAGGATTTGTATGATTCTTTTAGATTTGATCCTTTGATTAGATGTAGAGGGCACCAACGTAGTTGTTATTCTTTCAAAGCTTATCGGATGTTTACAAAAATAATCTAAACCATCACCAGTCGCTTCCTGGAAACTCCGGTAGTCTTACAGACACGCGTGCTCATCAACACGTTACAATCTTATTACTTTCTCGCTTCCGAGTAGAGAGAAAGTTATGTAATGCGGTGCGGAAAAACGGCGAAATTTTGGCAGAAAATTCTTATTACAGGGCCCTGGTGACGAAAAAGCGGATAAATTCGGTTGCTAAATTTAGTAGGAAAAATCCTCTAACACCCAGAATCCATGTATTGTGGGTCCTTGCTACCGAAAAATCGATTGACGGCAAAACGTCTGTCCGTCTGTGAACAACGCTAGTGCCTAAACCGTTCAGCCGATTTTCTCTAACATTGATTGTCCCCAATAGATCTGGCTGATGTCGAAACCCCTTGAATTTGAAACCGATATTTTAATTTTGGCGGATACTTTACACGAAGCTCATGGAGCACTTCCTAAATTAAAAAAAAAGGTCTCCATAGATTTTTATTATATTTTGTTGTTGAATAGTATGAAGGTCGTTTAAGAGAGTAGTGCAGGGCTCATGTTTGTTGAAAACTCGTTGAAAATTTCAACATTTTTTTTGGAGTCATCCTACAACTAAAATATTAAAGGAAACATTTTTTTCCCTAAATGAAAAATCTTCCTTAAAGATAGGTTTGAAAAAATGTCGAATACAAGTTTTCGAAAAATGTGAGTACTTTCGGGAAAATACGGGCGATAGAGTACATGCATAACTAGTTTTAGTAGTTTTTCGATATAAACACAATGCAAACAGTTATCAATCGCATCAACTCAAACGCAAATTACCGAAACAATTCTTTGACCCTCGATGATTTTCTTCGTACTAACACTCCTCTAATATTCAATCACAATGCGTGAACTTGGCCTATAAAGGTACCGTACACAAATCTAATAAATCTCTAAACAATATTGACCATCGTATAATCACGACCACTGATGAATAAAGAATTAAAATCAGTTCACGGGATTGGTCAATGTGTTAATTCTCTAAACAATATTGTTCATCATCTGTTGCCAAGGGCCTAACTGACCAAAGGCAATGTAGATATTCAAAAAGAAAATTTTATCAACATAGTGAATGTTGGAATATTTCTTTAAAAAGAGAGAAGCCATCGCTGTCACCTCGGAAAAGACAGTAAATCCAAAAAATGTTCAAAATCATTACACAAGTACACTTGCCATCTCAAAAACTGAAAGTATTTTAACACAAACGTGCAGTAAGTGATTATAATGTAATGTTAAATACATATAGCATGAGTTCTGAAATATAAAATCCTTATTTCAAATGTACTGCAATGTATTCTGCCCCCCCCCTCCAACCTGATTGATGTTTTCAGGTTACCGAAAGGGCATTGGTATGCCGCCTTTTGCTGTTGTCTTTCTTTTCTTTTTTTCTCAAGGTCTTTCCTCTCTTCCAGCTGACTGCTGTTTACTCTTTACATTGGACGTATATTCGCCTATAGACTAGACACTAGCATACTTGCGGGCTCCTCTGATTAGGGGTTCAAAGCGCGAAACCTTCCGCGACAACACGTACATGAATGAGAGAAATAATCAATATAACAAATAAGTCACCCTCAAGCCCTAAATATCATTTACTGTATCTTTAAATTGCCCTGACATCGAGCTTCACAATGTATGAATTACAAATAGTTGAAAAAATGTTTCAAAGAAATAGTGCGAGAATAACAAAGTAATATCCTTAATTAGAACTCAAACTTCAAAATATACCACACAACAACAAAAATAATTAAGAATTTGATAAATATTAGATCCTTCTGTTTTTAGCGACGTCTCACAATTTTATAAATACACTTCATTGAAATATTTCATCCTTAAAACAAGCATACTTTTTGCGCATCCGTTCTGATACGAATCTGAATAGTGTTACCCAGAAATAGGACAATCTTTGAATTTTTTAAATCTTAAAAATGTTTGAGGTATCTTCTTCAATTTTTCCTGATAATTGTTCATTCGAATTATATTCCAAGTTTTTATATGTTGTGGCTGCTCCAAAAATACTCAACCATGCATTTAGATCGTAATACATAGCATTTAATAGTTGTACTACTACAGAGTAGCATACTACTCTGAAGCTCATCTATTAACGGTGAAGAAAAATTAACAAGATGAAGAACAAATAATAACAAATTGTATGAGCTAATGAACCTTGAAGGTTCTATAGTTCTCTCCCAAGTTTATTGTATTAGTGGAAATGTTTATATTTAAAACTCTCAGATTTTCCTATAGAAAGACGTTTAAGCTTTGCATCAATATAATGCCCTTATTTTTTTCTTTTAATGAAAGGAAGGAGTTCGTAAATGTTTAATCACTTGCTCCTATTATCTGATATTGTAATACAAAAATTAAATCTGAATAATTTCTTAAAATTAAGAGAATGAACTGTTTCTGCCATCATTCCTTCCCTATTTGATAGTGAGTTATATGCGAGCTATTGAAAGCATTCCATATTTCTTTTGACAAAAAAAAGTGATTGTGAGGTGAGTGTGAGCGAAGCGAAGATAACGCATTAATTTTTTAAGTCCGAAAATTGAGTGTTTTTAAATGCAAAGATTAGAGAGTATACACAATCGTTCAGTAATCGTCTGACACACAGGTAATACATATGTAGTAATTGTCTGACACATGTGTCCCTTTACACATAAATGTAAATAATTATAATTATACGTGTTGCATTAGGTTTTAAGTAAAAAATATTTTTCCTCAGTCCACCTAAACATTCAAGTACAGATCTTGGTAAGCATAAAACATTTTAATTACATTTTCAGGTTCATGCATAATTCTGTGTTCACATGAATAACTATTGTATTCTTCCAGTATCTGTAAACTTCTCATTTCATTACTATGGGTTAATAATTATTAAGAGTCATTAACTTATTGGGGAGGGAGGTCGATTTCATATAAATGCTAGCGTTGTACTTTTCTACTTTTTTCTTTGCAACTTTTAGATAGCTCTTCGTTTTGTGTGGTATAATCGCAAGGATTCAATAAGTGAATATTTTAATACTTACGGCAGCGCAACAACAAACTCTTACAACAATGAATGAACAGGAATACTCACCTGAAACAGAAAGGAAATCAATGAGTTGGGGTTTACAACAATAAAAGACAAAGAATTTAATAATCAGTGCCAAACTCCTTTTAGAGAGCAGAGGGGGAAGGAGGTTTTCTCTTGCACATGGTCTTCATAGCTACACATACACACACATTTGCACGCACTACACTATCACACATGGCGGAAGATTAGAGCTTGTCTCGGTGGGGCGATGCCTTGCAAGTGGGATATATCTGGATAAGGAAAATCCAGAAAGCAACATGTAGGTCGGCGCTAGATCGCCAGTAAGCAGAAGAACACGTTTTGTGTCTGATTGTTGTAGTCCGCGAAAAACACGAAAATTACAGGGCGGAGCGGGGGCGGAGCGGGGCGGAGCGGGGCGGAGCGGGGCGGAGCGGGGCGGAGCGG
>BOPP01000154.1:1317304-1345839 GCA_017312745.1 Gryllus bimaculatus
AAAGAGAGATCTAATTTTTTTGTGTTTAGTAGAACCAGCTTGAAAGTATCACAAATCGCAGTTGTTAAAATTATTGTAGCTCTGATCACATATTTCTGAATTGGATTCGAACTCTCTTTCATTGATCTTCTTGCCGATGGGGCCGCCGACCTGATTTTGTAAAATCCTTGGCTACGTCTTGGGCAACCATGCAGCTGATAAAAGACGCCCTAAGGGAAGAATAGTAGTACAGAATGTTTACAGAATCAATTAGTTTTGTGATCACTTTTGTAACCTGTTTGGCATGAATTGTTACGTTTCTTAAGATACTGTGTTCATTAATCCCCGAAAAAGTAAGTTGCATTGAAACTTTTCTGTAGAGCCCATATTACCTCATTTCATGAACGCATTTATTCTAACTGAAACAAAAAAATAAGAAGTTATTGAAAATGCATTGGAGGGGAACCGATGTTAAAAAAATCGAATCTCAGCACTGGTTGTTGCCACGATTAAACAGCGGGGCGAATTGAGGGTCTGATGAGTCTGGGGCGGGCGGTTAAAATCCAATCGGAAACTTTCAAAAATTAAATCGTAAGCGAAGAACTCGATATGGATAATCGCGTGCCCAGATGATTAATGCTTCAATTCACGCCTAATAAACGCGGAAGTAATAAGTATCAGACTAGTAATGACCTGGCAGGTAACGCAGATGCCTCATAAAATCATACAAATGGTTTTTCCCAAAATTGTATCAACGCAACGCTGCTAAAGAACAACAAATAAAATACTCTCGTATGACAAATTAAATATTTCAATAAAAGCATCTTTGTGGATAACTGGCAATGAACGGTTGTAGAGATTGATGTACGTATCAAAATATTTTAAAAAACATTAACTGTGACAATACGTGAAAATGCAATTTAATGGTGGGCAACCTTCTCCCTGGAGCTTTGATGTCGCACAAAGTCAGTTGTAATCTTAGCAGTGACGCATTGAATTTCAGTGAGACATTCAAGCGGCTACGCGCAATATGGGAATAGTTCGAATAAAAACAATTAAATATTTGCATTGTTTAAAGTTCAAAATCGAAATCGTTTAATTACAAATTTCCTAAGTTTCCTGAATATCGAATGAAACCATAGGCACTTCTCATAGGCTGGAAACCAGCGTAGTTTTTCATTCAATTTTCTGCGCGCATGGGGAATTAGTAATACTACATCAGTCTACTTCGGTTTTCACTTGCGGAAAAAAATCCCCTTGAGCTGAATTTTCCCTGAGACTTTGTCGTAGCTTTTATAAAAAGGGATGAAAAGTTCGAAGCGATATCATCTGTGCGTTTCCAAAACTATTAGAGGTCGAAAGTAAGGAAAAATAGTTTTCCGCAATACTCTCGCTTCCTAGACATTGTATGCGTTGAACACCTTTTTTAACAAATATTACAGGAGAATAAAAGATTCGCACCAACATAGTCTTTAAACAATTTTTCTACAACGAATGGCTTTTTCGAATATTGAAAGGTTGCAAAATTGTAAATATGCGTTTTTCGTAAATGTCTATTTAATAATGTCAAATGTTGTATGTCAATGGGACTTTTTTAAACATTGGAAACTATAAAAACTGTCATCATTGAACGTAACTGTATCATATAACTGATCCATGTACGACAAACCTTCACGACGATGTGACTGTGAAGAAGGAGTGACAATGAATTCGTTCATAGATTAGCAGAGTCGTTTGCAGTAACAGAATACACATGTAACATTCTTTATAACGATCAATCAATGGAATTAATCCAATAGTAGTATTTATATACATATGCCAAAATAATTGTTCTATAGACTTAATTACTTTATTTGATGGTTTGTCATAACTTTGTGCATTTGAAAAATAAAGAAGTATGTAAATATAGACAAGTTTTTTAACAATATGTAACAAAAATAAATGGCATAAAACTCAGGAAAATCAGGTGTCATATAATACAAACGTGCAGGTTACAAATTTGTTGCATTCATCAGGTTAAACGACAAGTTGACAGACATGTAGAATGTTTGAAACAATTTACGTCTTTGGCAGTACACACGGATTATGTGAAATTTACTAGTATATTAGGGGATTAGATAGAAGCAATAAAACGAAAACAATATCTCAGGTCTTCGCAATACCGAAGCTTCGTAAGTCAATGAGGCTCAACAACCAATGAAATTTCATTCCTGCAGTAGCTCAATTTTAAAAAAATATTATTTACATCAAAAGCAAACCTTGTTGTGTGAAAGAATTTACAACTATCAAAATTGGGTGTGCAACTTACGAAAGAATGCCTTGAGACAATACCAAATATCTTCGTCACCAGCACCTAACATTGAAGACAATCTTCTGCAATTCCAAGAAATAATTATAATAAGTCGTCATTGCTACAATAATTGTTTGTTATAAGAGCAAGCTTTCGATAACTTAGCCACGCATCATCAGTTTTCTGCAGTAATGGAATGGTAGGTAGGAATTGAAGGTGGTCGGTTTATAGCTTCCCAAACAGCAGAAAACGCTGATGATGGCCCAGCCCATCGAAACTGCTGCTTATAATAAACAGTTTGTTGGCAATGACGACTCATAATTATTTCATTGTAAATGCCAACGAAAACTCACCAATCGCAAAAAATGCATGAAAGTTTTTGGCGAAAGGATGAGCTGGATATCAGACTGTGGATGCAGAAAATTGGAATACAATGCTTGCAGCATTTTCGTGATATGTAACATGGATAGCCATGCTTTATTTCTGAATCAGATATTTTTCTAAGTAACGCGTGGACATAGATGCAAAATTTGTTTGTAACTTATTCTAAGAATGTTATTCAGCTCTGAGTCACTGACCCCCTTCTTCACGGCACGTTTTTTCGTCCGTTTCCCTGATCTATTAAGAAATGCGGAGATGGCGCTTTGGTTTTGGTTCTGAACGCAAAAGTAGCCTTAACTATCGCACGTTTTGTTGAGCTCCCCTTTGTGAGATATGGTAAATTTTTAGAGCCAGGGTTGGGGGTTGTTTATTTTGTTAGCATTACTAAAACACCAAATCTACCGATGCAAATAAATTTCTACAACTCAGGGAACAAAATGCCGTGTTTTCAAAATTCGCTAACCTCGCTTTATTGGCAGTTTAATCAACACAATTATGTTTAGTAAACGGTGGGAAAGAGATCTGGAACTCAAGAAGCGTGCGCATATTATTCATCTACTCCAATTTGGGTCGCACAGAACAGTTTTGTGTTTGTTCCTTGACGAAAATACAATTAATGAATTCAATCGAAAGATTTTTTGATAATCGGCGTTTAAAAATGCTGTTACGAGTGCTCAAAATTACGCGCAACGCGTTTTTTAACATATAATTGTCATACAGCTTAATATGAAGCTGTGCTGTTATGACATTATGCCCGAGGCACAATACGTAAGCAAATACTGACGTTTTGAATTGCTGGGTTTTGCCTAACTTAAACGATTAAACAATGGAATAGTATTTCGATCAAAATTCGAGCGGATCATCGTAAAATGAGAATTTTCTCCACTTGTGTCAATGGGGTGAAAGTGATATTTTTATGGCCCCCTAAATGCCCCTAGGAACATTTTGACAGCATATTAATCTTGTTACAGTGGTGAATCCGTAACGCTACTGAATTTCCCCATGCAGGTATTCCCACCAGAGGGGCACCTTCGAACCGGGGTTCAAGTTATAATCTCCCGACTGGGTCCCGTCGGTAATGTTCCTAGTAGGGTAGGGTAGTAAGTATGTGTACGCAAGGGTGAAAGGACAGGACAAGGAAGGGAAGGAAATATGAATCCAGGGCAATCTTGTTAGGGTTTCTGCTCCGCAAAATTCGCATGGGGAGATCGGAGAAATCACCGGAAAACTACCGATCAGAGCAGCCGGCGCTTTAGAATTCTTCTACAGACAGCGACTGAACTCGATCTAACTGATAGCTAGTTGCGAAAATCTGCCACGCCGGGCCACGCGCCTGGTCGTTGCGCGGTTTGCCGCGTATTGGTTTCAAGCGGGGAAAGTGTATGTGATACTTCGACAAATACAACGCACCCCTCTAATTCACAACCCACCACCGATCCGCCACGCCCCCCTCTACCCACCGTCCCTGCATATGGCGGGCGCCGCGCCGTTTGCCATGGCGGCGCGCGCGCGTGTTCAGTAGCGTCGCGCCGGGCGTTGGGGCGCCGGCCGCCTGTCCGCTGGCTCTCCGGCCTCGCCACTTTCCTCTCGCCGTAACGGACGCCCGCGCGCCCCTGGCATCTCCAGCCGGCGTGCCACCGCCGCCGCCGCCGCCGCTCGCCGCTCGCGCTTTGGCACGCGGGCGGGCGCCAATTGCCACAGCGGGGGCGACGCGCGTTCTAATCACGGTTCATGGTATCACTTCGGTTGAATGACTCACCGGCTTTAATGCTTAATCATGCGGTTTGATGGCTATCATTCGGTTAATGTCTCATTCGGTTAATGCTATCATTGGTTAATGACTTCATTCGTTAATGCTATCATTCGGTTAATTCTATCATTCGTAATGCTATCATTCGGTTACTGCTATCATTCGGTTGCATGCTATTATTCGGTTGGATGCTATCATTCGGTTGATGCTATAATGCGGTTTGATGCTATCAATCGGTGATGCTATCATTCGGTTAATGCTAAATCATTTTCGTTTAATGCTATCATTTGGTTAATCATCATTCGGTTGATGCTATCATTGGTTGACTGCATCATTCGGTGATGCTATCATTCGTGATGCTATCATTCGTTGATGCTATCATTCGGTTGATGCCTATCATTCGGTTGATGCTATCATCGTTGAGTGTATACATTCGGTTACTGCTTCATATCGGTTTGATGCTATCATTCGGTTGATGCATCAATCGGTTTGATTGCTATCATTCGGTAATGTCTCATTTCGGTTAATGGCTATCATTCGGTTATGCCTATCATTCGTTTATGCTAATCATTCGGTTGAATGCTTCATTCGGTTGATGCTATCATTCGGTTGATGCTATGATTCGGTTGATGCTATCATTCGGTTGATGCCTATGATTCGTTGATGCTATGATTCCGGGTTTTGATGCTATGATTTCGGTTAATGCTATCATTCGGTTGATGCTATCATTCGGTTGAATGCTATGCATTCGGTTGATGCTATGCTTCGGTTTGATGCTATGAATTCGGTTAATGCTATCTTCGGTTGATGCTATCATTCGGGTTTAATGCTATGCATTCGGTTGATGCTATCATTCCGGTTGATGCTATCATTCGGTTAACTGCTATCATTCGTTGTGCTATCATTCGGGTTGATGCTATCAATCGTTGATGCCTAATCAATCGGTTGATGCTATCATTCGTTAATGCTATCATTCGTTTAAATGCTATCATTTGGGTTGATGCTATCATTCGGTTGATGCATCATTGGGTTGATGCTATCATTCGGTTGAATGCCTATCATTCGGTGATGTATCATTCGGTTGATGCTATCATTCGGTTACTGCTATCATTCGGTTGATGCTATCATTCGGTTGATTGCTTCATTCGGTTGATGCCTATCAATCGGTTGATGCTATCAATTCGGATTAATGTCTATTCGGTTAATGCTATCATTCGGTTAATGCATTATTTCGTTTAATGCTATCATTCGGTTGAATGCTATCATTCGGGTTGATGCTATCATTCGGTTGATGCTATGCATTCGTTGAATGCTATGATTCGGGGTTGATGCTATGCATTCGTTGATGCTATGATTCGGTTGATGCTATGCTTCGTTGATGCTATCATTCGTTTGATGCTATCATTCGGTTGAGCTATCATTCGGTGATGCTATCATTCGGTTAAGGCTACGCATTCGGTTGAATGTCTTCCGGTTATCATGTATTTCTTGTTATCATTCGGTTAAGGGCTATCCTTCGGTTAATGTAATTCGGTTAATGAGGTCATTCGAAAAGATTGTTTTTATTCGCTTTTATGTCATTCTGTTTGATGCTATCATTCGGTTAATGTTTAATTTATTCGATTATGACGTCATTCGGCATGATGTATATTCAATTGTAATTTTGTCTGAGCTATCATTCGTTGAAAGTTTTTAATTCGTTTTTAAAATCATTCGGATTATTTTTTATGCCGTGGTAATTCTGTTGATGCACTCATTCGTTGATGTTACCATTCGGTTAATGATGTCATTCGGTTGAAGCTTACTTCTAGCAATAGGATAAAGTGGGACTAATTTCAAATGTAGCAAAAATACTACTGTCATCTTCTACTACATGCGTGTTATCCGCCACCGCTAGATCATGTGGGGCGGAGAGGGGGCGGAGCGGGGGCGGTGCGGGAGCGGAGCGGGGGCGGAGCGGGGGCGGAGCGGGAGCGGAGCGAGAGCAGAGCTAGGACATGACCTAGCGGTGGCGGATCAACACATAGAGTAGAAGATGATAATTGCGAATGAAATTAGTCCCACTTTATCCTATTGCTAGAAGTAAGCTTCAACCGAATGACATCATTAACTGAATGGTAACATCAACCGAATGATAGTATCAACAGAATGACCACGGCATAAAACATAATCCGAATGACTTTATTAAACGAATTAAAACTTTAACCGAATGATAGCATCAACAAAATTACATAAAGCGAATAAAACATCTTTCGAATGACCTCATTAACCGAAGGATAGCCTTAACCAAATGATAACAGAAACGTAACATGATAACCGAAAGACATTAACCGAATGATAGCATCAACCGAATGATAGCAGTAACCGAATGATAGCATTAACCGAATGATAGCATTAACCGAATGATAGCATTAACCGAATGAGACATTAACCGAATGAGACATTAACCGAATGATAGCATCAACCGATTGATAGCATCAACCGAACGATACCATGAACCGTGATTAGAACACGCGTCGCCGCCGGTGTGGCAATTGGCGCGCGCCCGCGTGCCCAGAAGCGCGAGCGGCGAGGGGCGGGCGGCGGCGACGCCGGCTGGAATGCAGGGGCGCGCGGGCGTCCGTTACGGCCGAGGAGGGAAAGTGGCGAGGCCGGAGAGCCAGCGGCCAGGCGGCCAGGCGCACCAACGCCCGGCGGACGCTACTGAACACGCGCGCGCGCCGCATGGCAAACGGCGCGGCGCCCGCCATATGCAGACGGGTGGGTGAGGGTGGGGGGCGTGGCGGCTGGTGGTGAGTTGTGAATTAGGAGAGGTGGTATGTATGGCCGAACTATCACATACACTTTCCCCGCTTGAACAATACGGGCAAACGGCACGACCAGCGGTGGCTCGGCGGTGGCAGGATTTTCGACAACTAGCTATCAGTTAGATCGAGTTCAGTCGCTGTCTGTAGAAGAATTCTAAAGGCCGGCTGCTCTGATCGGTAGTTTTCCGTGGTTTCTCCGATCTCCCCCATGCGAATTGCGGAGCAGAACCCTAACAAATTGGCCCTGGATCATATTTCCTTCCTCTTCCTGTCCTTCCCCCCTTTTTTACACATACTTACATACACTACACTACCACACATGCCGAGAGACAAGTCGGGAGATTAGAACTTGACCCGGTTAGAACGGTGCCCCGCTGGTGGGAGATACCTCGATGGGGAAATTCACTAGCGTTGCGGAATGACAAGATGAATACTGTACAAGATGAATATGTGCCAAAATGTTCTAGGGCATTTAGGGGGCATAAAAATATCACTTTCACCCCATTGACACAGTGGAGAGAAATTTCATTTTACGATGATCCGCTCGAATTTTGATCGAAATACTATTCCATTGTTTAATCGTAAGTTAGGCAAAACCAGCATTCAAACGTCAGTATTGTTACGTATTTGCCTCTGGCGTAATGTCATAACAGCACAGCTTCATAAGGCATGTATGACAATTATATGTTAAAAACGCGTTGGGCGTAATTTTGAGTACTCATAAAAGCATTTTTAAACGTGATATTTAAAAAATTATTTCGATTGAATTCATTTCATTTATTTTCGTCAAGGAATAGTAAAAACTGTTCTGTGCGACGAGTGGAGTAGAAGAATAATATGCGCTCTCTTTCTTGAGTTCCAGAATCTCTTTCCCACCCGTTTACTAAACATAGTTGTGTGATTAACTACCAATAAAGCGAGGTTAGCGAATTTGAAAACACGGCATTTTGTCCCCTGAGTTGTAGAAAACTTATTTGCAGATTTGGTGTTTTAGTAATGCTAACAAAATAGCAACCCCCAATTCTGGCTCTAATTTACCACAACTCACAAAAGGGGAGCTGAAAAAAACGTGCGTACTTTTACGTTTAGAACCAAAACAAGGCGCTATCTCCGCATTTGCTTAATGGATCAGAGAAACTGGACGAAAACGTGCAGGAGATGAGGGTCATTGACTCAGAAGCTGAATGACATTTCTTACAATACGTTACAAAACAAATATGATCAATGTCACGTTGCTTAGAAAAATCATCTGATTCTGAAATAGAGGCATGGCTATCCGTGTTACATATCACAAAATGTGCAGCATTGTAATTCCAATTTTCTGCATCCACAGTCTGATATACAGCTCATCCTTTCCGCAAACTTTCATGCAATTGGTATTGTGAGTTTTCGTTGGCATTTACAATGAAATAATTAGGAGTCGTCATTGCCAACAATATTGTTGATGACAATGGCTAAGCCATCGAAATCTGCTCTTATAATAAACAATATTGTTGGCAATGACAACTTATATAATTATTTCTTAGAATTGCAGAAGATTGTATTCAGTGGTTGGTTTGGTGCCGGCGACGAAGATTTTGGTATTGTCTCCAAGGCATTATTTTCGTATGTGCACACCCAATTTTGATATTGTAAATTCTTTCACACAACAAGTTTGCTTTTGATGGTAAATAATATTTTAACATTGAGCTACTGAGTGGATGAAAATTTCATTGGTTTATTGAGCCTCATTGACTTTGCGAAGCTTCGGTATTGCTGAAGGACCTGAGATATTGTTTTCGTTTTATTGCTTCTATATAATCCCTAGTAAATTCCACATAATTCCGTGTGTACTGCCAAAGACGTAAATTGTTTCAAACATTCTACATGTCCGTCACTTGTCGTTTAACCTGAATGCAACAAATTTTGTAACCTGCACGTTTGTATTATATGACACCGATTTTCCTGAGTTTTATGCATTATTTTGTTACATATTGTTAAAAAACTTGTCTATATTTATATACTTCTTATTTTTTTCAAATGCACAAAGTTATACGAAACATCAAAAAATAATAAGTCTATAGACACAATTATTTTGCGCATATGTATATAAATACTACTATTGATTAATTCATTGATTGATCGTTATAAAGAATGTTACATGTGTATCTGTACTGCAAACGACTCTCTAATCAATGAACGAATTCATTGTCACCCATTCTTCACGTCACATCGGCGTGAGGTTTGTCGTACAATGAATCAGTTTAATGATACATTTCGTTCAATGATACAGTTTCATAGTTTCAATGTTTGAAAAAAGTCCCATTTGACATACAACGCATATAAATTGAGACATTTACGAAAAACGATATTTACACTTTTGCAACCTTGAATATCTCGAAAGCCATTCGTTGTAGAAAAAATTGTTTAAAGACTATTTGGTGGAAACTTTTATTCTCCTATAATATTGTAAAAAGGTTGTTCAACATACAATGTCTAGGAAGCAGAGTATTTGCGAAAAACTATTTTTCCTTACTTTCGACCTCTAATAGTTTGGAACGCACAGATGATATCGCTTCGAACTTTTCATCCCTTTTATAAAAGGCCACGACAAAGATCTCAGGGAAAATTCAGCTCAAGGGGATTTTTTTCCTCAAGTGAAACCTAAGTAGACTGATGTAGTATTACTAATTCCCCATGCGCGCAGAAATTGAATGAAAACTACGCTGGTTCCAGCCTTATGAGAAGTGCCTATGGTTTCATTCGATATTCAGGAACTTAGGAAAAATTTGTAATTAAACGATTTCGATTTTGACTTTAAAAATGCAAATATTTAATTGTTTTATTTCGACTATTCCCATATTGCGCGTAGCGCTTGAATTCTCACTGAAATTCAATGCGTCACTGCTTAAGATACAACTGACGTTTTGCGACATCAAAGCTCCAGGGAGAAGGTTGCCCACCATTAAATTGCATTTTTCACGTATTGTCACAGTAAGTTTTTTAAAAATATTTTTGATACGTACATCAATTCTCTACAACGTTATTGCAGTATCCACAAAGATGCTTTTATTGAAATATTTAATTTGTCATACGAGAGTATTTTATTTGTTGTTCTTTAGCAGCGTTCGTGATACAATTTTGAAAAACCATTTTGTATGATTTTATGAGCATCTGCGTTACTGCAGGTCATTACTAGTCTGATATTATACTTCGGTTATTAGGGTGAATTGAAGATTAATCATCTGGGACGCGATTATCCAATCGAGTTCTTCGTTACGATTTAATTTTTGAAAGTTTCCGATTGGATAACCGCGCCCCAGCTCATCAGACCTCAATTCGCCCCGTGTTTAAATCGGGCAACACCAGTGCTGAGATTCGATTTTTTTAACAATCGGTTCCCTCCAATGATTTTCAATAACTTCTTATTTTTTGTTTCAGTAGAATAAATGGTTCATGAAATGAGGTAACATGGCTCTACAGAAAAGTTTCAATGCAACATACTTTTTCGGATTAATGAACACAGTATCTTAAGAACGTAACAATTCTGCCAACAGGTTACAAAAGTGATCACAAAACTAATTGATTCTGTAAACATTCTGTACTACTATTCTCCCTTAGGCGTCTTTTATCAGCTGCATGGTGCCCAAGACGTAGCCAGGATTTTACAAAATCAGTCGCGTCCCCATCGGCAAGAAGATCAAATGAAGAGAGTTCGATCCAATGAGAAATATGTGATTCAGAGCTACAATAATTTTAACAACTTGATTGTGATACATTTCAAGTGGTTCTACTAAACACAAAAAAATTATCAACCGGTTCTGCGAACTACAATAATTTTAACAAACGGTTCGCATGAACCGGTGCGAACCGGCTGAATGACTCTACTGAAAGACTTTGGAACAGAATTAAAGTGGACTGTGAGAGCGTAGGCTTCCGCGGCCGGAGTCAGTATTTACTAGGCTGTCAGGGTGACGCCGCGTCCATGGCAAAGGTGCCGACATTTCGGTCGCCATTCTGCGACCTTCCTCAGGGCGTAAAGCTTTACTAGGATGTCCATGTGACGCTTTACGCCCTGAGGAAGGTCGTAGAATGGCGACCGAAACGTCGGCACCTTCGCCATGGACTCGGCGTCACCCTGAGAGCCTAGTAAATATATAAACTGGACTGGTCGCGAAATAATTTGAAGGACTCCATTGCAGTGAAAATGTGCGTACCTCACAAGAGTTATAGTCCCCCGTATAGTTAAGAGTCCCCCGTATAGTTAAGAGTCCCCCGTCATATATATTAAGTGCACGAACAAATTCATTGTTCCAAGTTCAAATTCAGTGCGCAAGTTCGCAGAGTTTGACTCTTGAGAATGAAATATTACGGAGGAAACATTTGTGTTGCTCCTTAATCAGTAATTAATTGTAAATGTTGAAGAGCGTTCTTTGTGAAAACATTTATATCTGTATTGTTAAAGATGGCAGATGGTATAGACAACATGTATCTATACCGCGTCACCCGACCTGTCATAAGCATTGTGAGAACGAAATGCATACGTTTGAAAGATTTTTTCGGTTACTTACGATTACGTATACATACGTTTTGCAGAGTGATTTAAATATTTTTGTTTGGTCGTTACTTACTTTTTTATACATCTGGGAAGGTGTAAGCTGTGTTTCATTACACAAATCATGAAATTTAGAAAAATACATTTTTTCGATTTCCTCGTGATGAGAAGTTATAAGTCATGAAGTTTATGTCTTTACAGACTTCGTTTTGTAATTTCTCTATTATGTAACTTATTATAACTTTTCAATTACATGCAGGTTTTAAATGATCAAAATGTCTGTTTTGTATTGCTTGCGATAGTGAATATTCCCAAAATTTAAAATTTAAAATATAAAAATAAAAGAAAAAAATAATGATAGTAATAATATTGCTAATAGGAGGTTTATTAGAAACCACAGAACTCTAAAAAGTCTTGTTTATGTAGTGTAATTAGAATTTGTCGTCGATTTTAGAGGTCACATCACCAGGATCGCTAGCGAGCAGATTTTTCCCGGCTAGTGAGCAGTACGAGAAAGGTTCAAAGTGTCGCGTATTGTCTAAACAGTATTTGGCTCGGACTACACAAAGCCTTTGACTCCTCCGTGCTGTCCAGGGGGCCGTGCTAGCCGGCGGCCGCACGCCACCGCCTCCGTTATGCAACGGGAGAAAGCTGCGACGCCATGTCCGTGGAGAAGGCGGCGGCGGCGGCGGCGGCGGCGGTGGCGGTGGCGGCGGTGGCGGTGGCAGAGGCGAAAGCGGAACGTCGCAGCAACGTACAGACGCCTCTGACGGTACCACCCCGAGCGGCCACCACTACCACACAGTGGGTGGCGACTTATGTCACGTGGCCTAAATGCAAAGTGCAGGTGCACTGATAAGAAAAAAAAAGTAGTATCCAGAAGTCGTCCATAATTTCCTTAACGCTAAAGACAACGTTCAGGCACGGTTACGCTGCATTAAATAGGTTCGGATACGGGTGTTAGTTTAGTGTTAAGTAAGGCTGATATATTTTTCCACATTATCTGATATACTTCCTCTTATTCAAACTTATATTAAAACATTAAAATAATAAAAAAAATTAAATTAAAAAAATATAAATAAATTAAAAATTATAATGTACAAATTGTGAAAATAAAAGCAATATTTTTAATCAATAGCATATTGATTGAATCTCTCAGATTACGAAGAAAATATTTACCATTAATGTATACTCAAGAATCAAAATGAATTAGCGCAGTAGTCTCGCACATTCATTTGTCGCTTGTGCGTTCCTTCAATTGAAAATTGTTTTCAATTTTACTGTAAGGCACACTCAGGATTGCCAACTAATTTTGACGTAAGTTATCATACATTTTATAATTTGACAGAAATAAAATTAATATGCATTTTTTATTGCTATTAGGTTTTTTTACATAATATAAACGCGATTTGCTACAAGTGCTACGTAATTATGTAGGATGTTCCAGCTTGTCCAAATTATGTAGATGTGTCAGAGCTGCGTTACAAGAGCGGGAAGGGGTATTCAAAAATACTCCATTTCTATGTAATTTACGGACGCTGCGCATCTCAACATTAGCTACGTCGAAATGAATGTGTTTGCATCAAAAAGGGAAATGTTCGAATGAACAGATTCCTGTTAGTGAATTGTATATAATCATTAAATAAAAATCCATAATGCTTTAGCAAATTGAATAGCTTTTTGGGCCGTTTTTTTACATAATGCTTTTATGCGGTATACAGAGATCTGCAGGTCGGCGAACAAGAGTTTTTCCTAGTATGGTTTCTTTAATCAATACGTACCGTTTGCTGCAGCAGTACAAACAACAACAAGCGGGTAGTTTGAACGAGAATTGTAGCGGCCGGTTACTCTGATTGGTAGTTTTCCATGCTTTGTACGATCAATGCCAGTCGAATGCCGAAGCAGTACCCTAACAAACAGGATACGGACCGCACGCGATCTTTCCTTCCTCTTCCTTGCCATATCCTCACCCCTTACATACACACACACTCGCATGTCGCGTGAGCGGTCGGGAGCTTAGAAATTGTCCCGCCTGGGGCGGTGCGGGGGAAATTTGGAGAGGTAAAATTTTTAAAACTGACGTGTAGATCGACGCCGAAGCTCTTTCTAACGGTGTAGGTGCAGCGTCAACTGTCGGGATATACCGAGCACTACACTTCCGGGATTAATGACTATAGCGGGTAATGCGCCCGGAAACCTAAATAATAATAAAAAAACAATCTATCAAATTACATTTCCTACAAATACACTTGAATAAATGGGACCGCTTACCACGTGTATCAGTCGGTACTCGCATGGACCCAAAATTAGGCCAACGCCCCCTGGCATCAGTCGGTAGAGAGGTCACACACGGGACTCAAGTGCTACGTTAGAACCCAAATCCGGGCAAATAATTTGGCCGATCAGGGTAGATACGATGTTTGCTGGCGTATTCGGTCATGATGAAGCCATTCCTAACACTATATCAATTTCTAACTCTCACTCTTCCATTCCTGGCCGGCCTAGTTTGCACAATGTCTTGAGAAATTTACCCCTAAGAATGCGTTACATCCGGGTTCAAATCCCGGGTAACCCGTGGGCGTATTGAGTTGTGACATGGTGGGGGAATTCACACACATCACGTTTCACCTTTCAAATCCCAGTGTATAAGACTGTGTGCTGTTTTCCTCTTTCTTAGAGACGCCCGTAGATTAGTTTGCTGCCCACAATGGGAAAGCTATTTGAAAAATATTACGCCCTGAGGAAGGTCGCAGAATGGCGACCGAAACGTCGGCACCTTCGCCATGGACGCGGCGTCACCCGGACAGCCTAGTAAATACTGACTCCGGCCGCGGAAGCCTAGGCTCTCACTATTTGAAAAATGTATACTCTCAAGGCTAAATTCATATCTCAGCGCAGTCAATGCCATACCACCTCATCAGTTAGGATTCCAACCCCATTTGTCCACGTATCATCAAATTTTACGCCTAACTACAGATTTCATCGAAGGGTTTTATGACCATAAGCATACCGCCGCAGTTTTTATAGATGTAGCTAAAACTTTCGATACCGTCTGGCACCCAGGGTTAATTTTTAAACTACTATATCTTTCACGCATCATTGAAAGTTTTCTTTCCAACCTCACTTTTTCTGTGCGTTTCCCCGGGGCTCTCTCGACACCTTTCACCATCAAAGTAGGAGTACCTCAAGGATCCACCCTATCTACCACTTTATGTAATGTCTACACTTCTGATATACCAACCACCCAAAATACTGCAATAGCTCTATTTGATGATGATACAGTACTTTACTCTTCCAATTTCCGCAGCTTCGGATGGAGAGCGATTCATTGTGACCCGTTCCACCTGGTTCCGAGGCTGCCACCACTTTAATTGTGTGTTCTCCAAAACAAAGACCATTGTCATCTCCGACTCCTTCCTCATTCAAAACTCAACTGAAGAGCCTTGGATGTCATGAAAAGCAAGCGAAACAGAAACATCTTTACATTATTTCGTGCTTCCTGGCTCGTCGAAGCCTGTGGCTATTAGTCCTGTAAATATCGTCCATGTTTTTATCACAGACGATGGCGGTGATTTTTCCCTGTAGATGGTGAATTCAACGCTAGAATTCAGACGCTACAATTCTCCTCCAGACAGCAACATAATTCGACCTAGCTATCTAGCTAGTTTCGAAAACCCTGCCTCCATCGAGACTCGAATCTAGGACCTCTCGGTCAGATCCACTATAGTTACATCATTTGATGCCCTGCGCTATCTAAGGTAAATGATTAACTATCTCGTAGTCGGTATGTTATTATGGTACTTATTTCTCATAGCTTTCCATCTACGGAATTGCTGGATGATTTCATTAATATTCTTGAAAGATAAATGAAACTATAAAAACGTACTGTAGAAAGGAATTTAACACGCTCTGCTGAAGCAGTTTCATTTCACTCTTTGAGGAAAGCAAACCACCATTCTTCAAAAACAGTCTTCGAAATGAAACAACTCTTTCATACGTGAAACTATCTGTCCATTTTTAGGCCTGTCCATACTTACAAATGACAACAATAAAAGAAGAAATTAACAAGACCAGCGCAAAATACTTACAACGACTACATAACCATCAAAATATTCTTGCCATTAACTTACTAGACAATAGTGACACCACCAGACGACTTAAACGATATCATACTTTAGACCTGACATAGCGACTATAAATTGTTGTTAATCTGAAAAAAAATGTAATAGGAGTACGGTCAATGGACCGTACTCCTCTCATGTTATTCAAATTGTAATTTTGTAATTTTGACAAATGTTTTGGTTATCCTATTATCTCCGTATATTAAGGACATTAGGGTAAAAATATATTCAGTCAAAATTATCTATTTACTAAAAAGTTTCGAAGAGACTGGCCTCATGGTGTTCACCTCATCTATTTTACCCCAAAATGTGGGAATGTGTCTACATGTGAGAGTACGTGTATGTAAGTATGTCTGTGAAGGTGTTTGTATACGCGTGTGTGATTGGGTATGTATGCTTAGGTGGTCGTGTATGCACATTTAAGTTGTTGAATGTATGTGGTTGAGTGTGTATGAAAGGGAGGGGATTGAACCATGATGACGAAGAGAGGATCTTGCGTGGCCTGTGGCCCGTTTGTTAGTGCACTGTTCCCACATACGACTGGTGTTGATAGGGCCTGAGCCGAAAGCGCCCGAGTTGTATCTAGTTACATAGATAGTGTTGGAAATGAGCCAATGTCGTGATTAAAATCCTAGATAGGTACATATCAATAACATATTATTTTGCCATAACAATACATTTTTAAAAACTCAAAGTGTTTTCTGACTGATAATTTAGTGTTTTGGGTCGCGTGAAATGCTACGGTTATTGGTAGGTTTTATATCACGGGAAATGGCTGTGTTCTCCCCAAATGGATGGTGAGATACAGCTATGACCTACCCGGGGTTTTACCCAACCAGGTATCTCCCTCCAGCGGGGTACCGCCCCCACTGGGACAAGCTCAAAGCTTCCGACAGATTCCCAGGCACCTCTGCAAGTATTTACTAGGCTGTCCGGGTAACGCCGCGTCCATGGGAAGGTGCCGACGTTTCGGTCGCTATTCTGCGACCTTCCTCAGGGCGTGATGCATTACGCGGCGTCACCCGGAGAGCCAATAAATACTGACTCCGGCCGCGAAAGCCTACGCTCTCACCTGTGCAAGTGTAGGGCGTGTATGAGCATGTGTGTAAGTAAGGGGTAACGATAGAACAAGGAAGAGGAACTGGGAGCTCGCGCGGGCCGTTTGATAGGCACTGCTCTGGCATTCGTCTGGTATTGGTGGGAGAAATCACTTCATTCTACCGATCAACGCATTCAACTGCTACAATTCTTCTCCGGTTAGCGGCTGAATTCCTTCTAGCTACTTAACCAATGTCGCAACTCCTTGTGTCACAGGAACTCAATCACCAGTACCTCCAAGTGACATCAGTTGATGCGCTGAGCCGATACCTTGTTTCGACTATTATTAAATGTTTTTTCGACTTTAATTCAAGAATAAGGGGTCCCTCTGACCGGGAGGTCCTAGGTTTCAGTCCCGACGGTGGCAGGATTTTCGACACTAGATTGTCAGTTGCGTCGAATCCACTCGCTGTCTGGAGGAGAAATCTTGCGGACGTCTGCTCCGATCGTTATTTTTCTGTGGTTTCTCCGATCAACACCAGGCGAATGCCGACGCAGTACCCTACCAAACGGGACACGGACCGCGCACGATCTTTCCTACCTCTTCCACACACTAACACGCACTACACCAGCACACATGCCGGGAGACCGGTCGAAAGCTTAGAGCCTGTCCCGCTGGTGGGAGATACTTGGTTGAGGAAAACCCCGTAAGCCGACGGTAGGTCGGCGCCAAACCTTGCCATACAGTGATGGAAAGATCACCGCCAACTCCTAAGCAAAACATGCACTATTCTTACTGGACAAATGGCCCTGTTAGTGTACGTGCCCGGAATCACTTAAACAACCAACCAATAATATCACGAATACAGGGGCAGTGGCCTCCCCGTGCCACGACCGTGGTCGTTCCTCACCCTGCGCGCTAATGTGTTTACTCCTTTGCGGAGCGCGTGCGGGAGACCGCCAGTCGCCCGGCGCAGAGCCTTGACCAAGGCCAGGGCCGTTTTCTCCTTGACGCGCTCTCCCCCGCGCTCGCCCGCGCGGCCCGCAAGGTCGAACGCGGACACGGGCCCCGCGGGCGGCCGGGCGAGCGCGCGTTTTGCAAAGGCCGAATCATCCGCACGTTCGCTCTCGCAGCGGCCGTGGTTTCTCTGGGGAGAGGAGGGAGGAAAGAAAGCCTTTCTCGCGTTCGTTTTCCTTCCTTTAAATGTATAATTGCCTAATGCAATATTTGATTTGATGTTTGTATAATTATTATTTAATGCAATATTTGAATTGATGGTTCATTCACATACGCTCTTCTTCTATTAAATATATAATTATTACAGAATGCAAAATTTGATTCGATGTTTCATTCACATACGTTCTACTTCCATTAAATGTATAATTACGTAATGCAAAATTTCAATTGATATTTCATTCACATACGCTCTTCTTCTATTAAATGTATAATTGCCTAACTCAATATTTGGTTTGATGTTTCATTCACATACGTTCCTCTTCTATGAAATGTATAATTATTACCTAATGCAATATTTGATTTGATGTTTCATTCACATACGTTCTTCTTCAATTAAATGTATAATTATTACCTAATGCAATATTTGATTTGATGTTTCATCGATTGATGTTTCCCGGCACTAGTTTCTTGATGACACCGCTACTGTTATTAGTCCCGTAAGTTTGGTGCATGCTTTTTATCGCGGGAGTGCCGGTGTTCATCCCTGGTCTTGGTAGTGACATCTGGCGCGCATCATCACGTCTGATATCCCTCACCAGCGGGGTACTGCATCTCTCAGAAGAGCTCTAAGCCCCCGTCTAGTGGCCCCGACATGTGTGGCAGTGTGGTGCATGTTTGTGTAAGAGAGAGAGAGAGAGAGAGAGAGAGAGAGAGGAGAGGACAGGATAAGGAAGTGGAAGAAAAGATTGCGCATGTCCGTGACCAGTTTGTAAGGGTACTTCTCCGGCGTTCACCTGGTTTTGATCGGGAAAATAACGAAAAAAAAACATAATTCGAGCTAGCTATATGGACAGTCGGGACTCGAACCGTCGGGACTCAAACCGTCGGGACTCAAACCGTCGGGACTCAAACCGTCGGGACTCAAACCGTCGGGACTCAAACCGTAGGGACTCAAACCGTAAGGACTCAAACCGTCGGAACTCAAACCGTCGGGACTCAAACCGTAGGGACTCAAACCCTAGGACCTCGAGAGTCGCTGCAGAGACAGTGACAATTCTGGTTGTGAGCGAAACTCTGCCATTGTTCATGTTCGAACCCATGGTCTGGAGTATTTCTTTATTTAAATATATTTCATTTTTGCCCCTGATTTCGATTGAGCGCAAGATTGGCTGAAGTATTTAAATTGGTTTCGTTTGAGAATTGAACTTTTCCTTTTCTCTGGAGTTTCGAACTCTCGGAACACGCCGCGAAGTAAAGGTTCCTAATCATTGTACGTAATTTTTCCTTTGCACGTTGATCAACTGCTTCCTAGACACTTTTATAAATACTTTCTCGAACTTTATGTAAAGTTCTATGGCAGTTCCTACGGACAACCTGTTGGGTATTACTCAGGAAGTCCAGCCCATGCCGCCTTCCACTCGTACGTACTATTACGCCGAGAAAGTTTTGGAAGATAGTACGTACATTTCACCTTGAATAGAAGAGGTAGGTGTGTCAATTAGAATGCAGTGGAGAAGTTGCGTTGAGTTGTAATAGGTTAAACACTCAGCAAATGTTTAATCGGATTACATCAGAGGTTATTTCACTCTTTATTCGTAATAACTATCTTGATGTATTCAAGAATGTATTGTAAAAGAAACAGATGTTGCAGATTCTAGAACTCAATACATCGTGGGCAGAATATGTTTTTTTCTGTTTCTTCGATAAAAAGCTCGCAGAACAAAAAAAAATGTTATCTCAGGAAATTCTTGAAAACTTGCTACCGGATAAAATTACTTACACCATTACACAGAACAAACTGAGTCCAATGAAATCAATACCAAAAAACTATGTACAGTACCCAGTTATCTTTCTTGTGTAAAAAATCCTGCTACAGTCTGGACTAGAATTCTAGGACCTCCCGGTCAGGGACACTACGGTGGGGGATATTCAGAAGAGTTGAACTACCACAAATTTAATTGGAGCTCCAAAAAGATGGAACATTTTGTGAATTTTTGCTCGAGGAAAGAAAGAAGAGTGGGAAACGGCAACAACATTTTAAAGCCTTTGGACCCACCGTGTATAAGTTATGCATGAGCAATGTCAACAAAGTGAGTTTATCGCGAGTTTTAAGAAAGGGTTAGGAAATGTTAAAGAGTTAAGAAGAGTAATAAATTAAATGTGGTAAGAAGTATACTGTTAACAAAGTTTAGAATAGAAAGATGTAGAATAACTAGGAAGTGACTAGGGAATAATATACACCAACCTACAATAATTGTAAGAATTAGTAATAAGCCTACCGCCCACCCAAACCAGGCCAATAATAATAATGGTAATAATAATAACAGTAATAATAATAATAATAATAATAATAATAATAATAATAATAATAATAATAATAATAATAATGTCAACAAATAGGTCGTTAAAGGGTAATGTGTTGCGGGTTGCGTCTGCATATGCCTTATTTAGTCGCTATTTCATCTAATAACATTTATAAGCAACCTAATGACTGGGACACACGTTTGCTATCCTATGGGATCCGGGTTGAAGCCCCAACAAAACAGCGGATTTTTACCTAGGCTGTGTCTTATTTAGGACGGTCCTAAGGTCTACTCAGTGTCCTCTCAAATTGGGAAAATATATTAATGAAGCATGTCATTTGCCATACCATCTTCTCCTCATTTACTCTAGATAAGATCTTCACTAAATAAGATCTGACCCGTTTCATGTACAGAGTGCTCTGGTAGTAGGGAAACGAGTCGACAAATGCAGAAGTCCTGAACCCCTGTAGCCCCAAGCAGTTTATTCATGCAGTATATTATAGTACAAAGGGTAAAAAAATAAAAGTGCAATTTGTTACCTCTCTATGAAATCGTTTTACACCCTATTTGATAAGACTGATTGGGTGTGAAAGCCTTAAAAATATGTCTTTGGCATAAAATTAATATTTATGTGGTGAGTCCTGTGTATCCTAGAAGAAAGTTGTTTTGAATTTTTTGTATTTTTTTTCTATTTCCGTTCATTATTATATATGTTATTTGTTTTTTTAAAGAGAGATATACATTTGTTTTAAAAATCTTGTGTATTCGCAAGAATTATTTTGACGTACAAAGGAGTTGGAAACTGCGTTACACGGACGTATGGTTGTTTCTCTATATTGCAAAGGTCGGGGCCTTGTCGCCACCCTGGAAATGCGTAGCGAAGTGTCAACTAAGTATGATGGTATCGTTTGGCGGTGAGTTTAAGTTTAGTTCGTATCGTGTAATTTAAAATGTACGATTGAGACAGATGAACTCAGAATTACACACCTGCCTCTTATTAGCCTGTGAAACTGCCCGCCAGTAGTTTTATTCCTGTTTATCACATTTACATACGCTATTCTTTGCAGCTGTAATATTATATACCTGCGTTAGCCACAAATATTTGGCTAATGTGCACTTCATCCGTGTTTTTCGGACTCTTATCTACCAATTTTGCATAATGTGAACATAAACTTGCGAATTCTGTAATTAGCTAGATTCACATTTTATCCATAGCACATGTATGTAGCAAACTTTGTTTTCAATCAATGTTTTTTCACACATAAATAACATACTTCTATGAAAAAAAACTCATTGAAATGAGGAAGACGTTGATATTTAATTTACCTTCGGTCTTATGCCCAGTATCAACGACTTTCATTTCCAATTTCAAATGATCTTTATTTTATTATTGTATATTTTGTCCAATAATTTAGTTTATTAAGATCAATAAAAATTTACATTATTATTATTATAGCCTCAAAATGAAGACAAGCGTTTCTCCAAAACGTTGTGAGTGAGATATAGTATTGCAAAGACGGATATGTTTATGATGGGTTGATTCATAATAAATGCAGTTCTCTTAAAAATATTGAAGCTATAATTTTTGATAAGTTAGTAACATGTCATTGATCATACAATTACATAAATTCTCATGAGTTGAGATTTGTTCTATATTAAGTACAAGAATTTAAGAAAACCGAGCCACTTGCTTGACTTAAGTACGTTATATTATTATACATATTTACACTTTTATATTACCTAAAATTACAATGAGAAGAATCGGACATCACATGTAGATAGTAGGATATCAAGCTGAGATATCCCCATTCCATGTGCACACGCCACGTCAGTCATCGGTCACCAATGCGATGAAAGCATCTACAAATTTGGTGCAGCAATGAAATTTTAATTCATAGCTCATCTACCGCCAGGCCATGAATACGGTTGGTGCATCTCAAGTTAGATGAGGAATCTGCTGCGTTTGAATGCTGTTCTGGAAAAGAACGGTTATTCAACGAGCCATCAGATAATATCTTAGATTTTTTTCAATTTTCAGAGCAGCTATTAAAATTATCATAAATCTTAGTAATGTTAGGGTTCATTTATTTTACATATTAGCACTTCCCTTAGCTCCAACAATTCCTGTCGCTCCGCCTACCTCGCCCCTTCCATGTGTCCATGATCCGACCTGCACTCAACACTTACTTTTGTAATAAACATTGCGACTTACATATTCGTATTTTTACTTTATCTCCCTTACGAAGGTACTCCGCAAAAAGAGACAGTTACGTAATCGTGCATCGGAAAACGACAAATTTTCGGCAAAAAACAAACAAACAAAATAACAATTTCTTCTTGCCGGGCCCTGGTAACGCAAAAGTGGATAAATCCTCTTGCTAAATATAGAAAAAAGGCCTCTAGCACGTGGTGGAATCAGAATCCACGTTTTGTGGGGCACTGAAAACAAAAAATCGATTGACGGCAGAACTTCTGTCAGTCCGTCTGTAGTCTAGGGTAGGGTCTAAACCGTTCAGCCGATTTTCTTCAAAATTGATATTCCCCAATCGATTTGAATGAACTCGAGACTTTGGGGTTTTCAAATTATTTTGATTTTTGAATGTTCTTTAAATGAAGCCTCAAAAACATTTACAAAATTTTCACAAGAATGACACCAAATGTTTTGATCAAACTTCGTTTTCTGATAGCATAAAGAACGCTTAGAGAATGATGCAGGTCTCGTGTTCGTTAAAATTCCAGATTTTTTTTGTGAATTGCAAATACATTCGAAATTGAATTTTTGGGGCGCCTTCCTACAACTATAACATTGAAGATATATATTTTTCCTTAATGAAATCTGTTCCTTAAAGACGGATATTTAAATAAGATCAATTTTTCAAAAATAATAGTACTTTTTGTGTAATTTGGCGCGAAATACAGCCAATTAAAAATTCACATTTTTTCTCCAAATGTTGTGTCTATTTTTTTCATGGATAGATGATGGGGTGCTTAAAAGAACAGCTTGGGTCTCATTTTCGTTTAACTCTTTGAATGTTCGAAAATTTCAAATTTAGAAATAGTGCGAGAAACAATGTTCTTTTGGATCACCACTAGTTATCCATTACGATTATTAATGTAGTAAATAAGTCTCAAGTATATTTAAAGCGAACCTTTGAATAAATACACTTGTTTACAAAGTTTTTATGTGAATACAAATTAGGATCGAAAAGTGACTCTCAAGTATTCAAAGATTTGATTGCACGGGTTAATCGCTTGAAAATTAGATCACATAATTATTTTTATTTAAAACTTACAACATGAATGAGAGATCGAAAAAGTTTAAAATTGTCCAAGACTTCCCCACGTAAAGCAAACACTTCACAAGCGTTATTCTTCGCTATTAATTTTTAAAGTAAACATTATTCAGTGGTGTTTGACGACGCGTGTCTAGAGACGTAACGTGAAGTTTGTTTCGCACGTACAATGCTTGTCAAAGCTTACTACGCCACGTAATGTCTTTGTCTTATTGTTACGTCATTGGACATTGTCTTACACGTCTTTAACTACGAATGTTCTTCCGCACACACGTTACTCGCAGCTAACAGTTTAAAACAAAAGAAGGCGTAAAGTTCGTTGGGTTTCCGTGACGTGACATATTTCTATTTCGGCGGACCTCAACAAACATTTGAGAAAACAACATTCACGACAAAACTTACGTAGACAGTTTTACATAACTTTCCACAAAATTCTTTATCGAAAATTTGATTTTTTTTCTGTAAGGATTATGAAAGAAAAGGGTTGGAACTTTCGAACTATAGGACAAATGCCGACATTTTTAAAGTTGCGCATCCGGATTTGGTCCTCCATCGCCGTGATAGCGGGGTATGCTTCATCAAACATTGTTGTATAGCGTATGGTACACCATTTACTAGAATGAGGCGTGTTTTGTCTCTACTGAAACAACGAGTAACAAATTAACAACAGCTTTAGAGTATCGTTTTTTTTGTCCCACGTCCCACAAGTTGATTCTTGTTTAGAAAACTTAACAGATTTTTAATTAAACCATTATTTTTAGCAATAAATATTCGGTTTTGTTCGCATTGTTGTGTTATTTGTGAAATCACGATTCTGAGTTATTACTGCGTTGTGTCGAGCCGTCCAAAGCAACGGGACACGTATCCATTTCGTCATAAGAACCGATCAAAATGTCTTAGGGATTGAGAGCTACCGTTTTTTGGTCGGTCATTGCATTTCATTCGTTTCTTCGATGAATGTCTGTTTTTCGTATCCTTGCTTTCAGTCTTGAGATAAAGTTTGTTATGTAAATTACAAGTAACATAAACGCGATTACGTACGTAATATTTACGTAACATATTTATGAGGCGGCCCCTGCTACGATCAAGAGGGTAGACGTTCCAGAGTATTCGCTTACCACCCTGACAAAAGTGCAACCCGAATGGAACGAGATTGGGAATAGTTGTATCATAATCCCAATCTCAATTCCTTGGCAGGGATTTGGAATCTCCAGCCAGGGTGTTGAGATTTGCGTCGATGCCCGCGTCGTTAGCACTAAGGAAAGTGCAGTGAGGACGCGGGCTGATTCGGCCTCAGTGCGGGTGGCCCCTATGTGGGCTATGAGTTCGTCGTGGTGTGGTCTGATACTCATGGGTACTGAGAAGAGACTTGCCCTGGCCCTTTGTGAATGGTGCAATCTGGCTCCGGATCGAATCTGGAAAGTTGGTAGCTCTGATCTGGCAGGGCGGCCCAACATAGGGTCAAGATGGTTGACTTTCTGGCGAATTGGGATTCCACCTTGACAAAAGTGCAAGCCCGAATGGAACGAGATTGCGGCCTGGAGTCACAGTCCCACAAATAGAAGTTCTGACACAGAATAGAAACCTCACACTTACAGCGATACCCATGACGTTAAAGCTCAGGTTGGTGCAGTGAGGAGACGGGTTGTTATGGATGGTCTAAGTCTGGAATGCCCTACTTGGACTCTGGCTTCGTCGTGGCGTGATCTGGTAGAAATGGGTAGTCAGAAGGGACTTGTGCCAGCACATTGTGAGTGGTGCTACATTCTACTCCGGTAGCAACCTGGAAATCTGGTAGCTCTAATTTGGCAAGGCGTTCCTTCCCAAGTTAAAGAGGTTAGACTTTCTAGGTATCTGGATACCAACCTGACATTAGTAAAACCCGAAGGGTAGAACTATAAGTTTGGGCCCTGCTCTTGGGCGGGTTAGGTCCCCCATGGTAACTAAAATGTAATCAAGCGTCTCGCCGACAGTGGGCACAAATGATAATACAAAGTACATTTGAACTACGAAGTAAATAATATTATACTTAATATGTACTGTATGACTTATGATAAATTAATGAACTCCACAGAAAACCCCAACTCGGTCAGGGTTTTTTTGTTCAATATCCCATGATGAATTGAGAAAATACTGAGATGGACCCTCGATATACTTTCAAAGAGTATATGCAACATCTCTCGCAGGGCAAGTTTTCTTGACCGCTGTAAAGTCTGAGTGTGGATTATATTAATTTCGACAACAGTACCACCAACAAGCCACGTTCTCGAGGAAAAGTATCGATTCCTTCATACTGCAACTGATGAACTTTAGGAGCCAAAATCTCAAGCACAGGGGTCTTAAACCGGGGTTTCGCGGAACCGTAGGGTTCCCTGCGGGATGACAAGGGTTCCGTCAGTGATCTATTTGCACAGCCAAACCACGTCAAATGGAAATTATCTATGCATTGAACTTGCATGTAGGAACTGTTTTATTAAAATATTAGATTAATAATACAGAAAATCCTCCTTAACGGGAATTCCAAAGGCCCGCAATAATCGGAGTTCGTGTATTAACAATTCGTCTTATCCGAATATAAATCTCCGAATTACTGTAATCCCTTTCCGAGACCTAAGTTCTTTTCGTGTTACGACGAAGTTCGTTCTAACGAGGGTTTACTATTGAAACGAAGAACGTTTCTGTAATTAGAACAATTACAATGATCACCAATTATAAATTAAAATAAAGTACTGGAGTTGATCAGCGCAGTAACGCTGCCGCCGCCGCTACCAACGGTCAAATCGGGGGGAATACGGCGAGGCTAGCGACGGTTAGTGGTGCGCGGAGAGGGCTCGAGTGAAGCACGGACGGGGCAGTGTTGCGTCCAAGAGATTTATTGTCGTTGTTAAGTGCAGTTCGGACTGAGTGCGGCCGCTGAGTGTGGAACCAGGTTTGATAAGGATTAACAATGAGATGATTAGTGGAAGTAGAATTGCGCACCAGAACTGATACAAACCAATAAGAAAGGAAATCGTGTGGCCGGTGGACTCGTGTCATATTCCCGCCCTGGTATAATATAACAATGGGCAATACTGTACGGACATTCGCGCGAAGTTAAGAAAGGTTGCTGAAAAAACTAGAACAGCCGACGGACATCAATCACGCGTCGTGCGTTCCAGTACTCGTGAGACGTTATTCACGCCGGCTGGGGTGGACCCCGGCGAATTCATCGGCCGTTACGTTGGGCCCGAGGAGTTGATCGCCGAGGGAGGGCGAATTCCCGGCGGACTTCGGGGCGAACCGAAGATTGTCGAAGACACCGCCGCCGTTGCCACGACGGCCCCGCTCGCCTCCAGAGGAAGCAGATGGTTTTTAAAACATCAAGGTAGCGTTGACCGTGCACTTGTTTCCAAGGCCTGCGCATTGCGATTTGTAAATACTATTTGTAAAGTGTGTTCTCTAATCATTAAAATATTTAGATGTGCAAAAGAATTTATAACGATTATCTTCCTATGCTACGCCAAATTCCTGGAGACCCATTCAAGACAATGTACCTGTCCCTTGCATAATTTATTTGTCGTGAAAGTACCGCTTCCCAGGTACGTCACACTATATTCAAGTAAAAATTACTGTATTAATATAAATTGGATATAAAAAGGCAGTTCATTGTGCAAATATGTAAGACTGATCAAAGAAAAGATATAAGAATAAAACCAAAATACACAAAAATTAGAATTTTTCCATTTTCAGGTTTTGTTTTTGTTTTCAGACATTAATGAGTTTATATGGATTTTGTTACGGATTTATTTGGATACGTAGAACTGCATTACGCGAAACATTGTGTATCAGAATAGTGAAGAATGAAGTTTTTTTTTATTTTTTAAAACTTTGTTTATCCAAGAAGAAATAAGAATACGTGAGCATTATATTTATAATATTATGCAACAATCATTCTATTATATATTTTTGCCTGCTTAAATAATTTTGCGAATTTCAGTACAAAAAAAGCATTGATCAACTATTCTATCTGCTACTTAAACGACAAGTTTCTTCAGAAATATCATGAGCTTCAAGGCTTCCTAAAGGTTTAACGGTTGAGACACCTGCTCTAGCGCATATCCCGAAGTAAATAATTTATATTAGAAGCCTCCACCTTACCATGTTATATCCCACGAAGTAGCAATGTTCCTCCATCATTACGTGAGATTCTGCAGTGAACTACACGTCAGTTTACGAGGTTTTTCCTCCTCTGGGTATCGCCGTTAATGAGACTCCCGCTCCTCCAGGAAAAAGCTCAAAGATCCCAACTTCCCTTCGGACATATGTGGTAGTGTAGAGTATACAGGTGTAAGCTTAATTGTGTGTAAGTAAAGGGCGAGGAAGAAAGGGAAGGAAACATGGCGCGCGATCCGTTGCCCGTTTGTTACGGTACTGCTCCGGCACTCGCCTGATATTGATCGGAGAAACCACTAAAAACTACAGATTGGACCAGCCGGTATTTTAATTTCTCTGTCGGATCATGCCCTCAGTGGGCCGTGCCAAATGTATTGCTAAGCGCTGTGGGTGTTAAATTCATGCGTGGCATAGCAAAATCAAGTGTCGCTGCTTTTGGGAAGCAACTGCTGCCAATGTTCGCCCTGTGGGGGTTAAATAAGCGTTTGATTTGCCGCCGCCTTAAGCGTTGCCTCACGACCTCTCGGAGGAGCCCCTCCGGTCATCGAACTGGTTCGTAGGTGGTGGCGACGACGACAATGGCGGCAGAGGCAGCGACTGCGGTAGCGGCAGCGGCGGCAGAGGAGGCGGTGGTGGTAGCGGTGGCATTGGCGGTGACGACGTTGGCGGCGGCGGCGGTGGTGATGGTGGTGGTGGTGGTTGTGGTAGTG
>BOPP01000154.1:1345857-1400145 GCA_017312745.1 Gryllus bimaculatus
GGTGGCAGTGGCGGCGGCAATGGTGACAGCGGAGTTGGCAGCAGTGGTGGTGACAGCGATGCAGGCGGCGATGGCACTGACGGTGATGGCGGTGGTCAGACCCGGTGGATAAGTGAGTATGGTGGGTAAAATACCCACTCGAGATTTGTGTTAAGAGAAATATTCCATAAACATCAAATTCCAGAAATGAACGAAGATTCTCGGTATTGTGTCGACTCACAACGTGTATGCGATCAACTATGTTGCAAGATTGACTGAACACTATTGCGATTTTACATGATTATAGCGACAAAATCGATTAGCAAAAATTGTAAAATGAGTTTATATAAGGCATACAATGCGTAGCGCTGTTTTTGCACAGCAAAATTGAACTCTGCTGAAGTTGCATAAAATAAATGTGATGACAAATAAATGAGATAACAATTTGCCAACTATTAATGACAAACAGACAATTTAAAAACATTCTGTATTGTATTTTCATTTTTGATAGGAGGGGGGTGGACCTCCATTCGGACTTAACACCAATCGTCGAGCCTGGCGTTAGTGGCGACAGAGATAGCGGTGGCGAGGACGATGGTGACGTGGCGGTGGTGATGGTGGTGGTGGTGGTGGTGGTGGTGGTGGTGACGGTGGCGACGGCAGTGGAGACGACGACGGAGGTGGCGGCGGCGAGACGAACCGGAGTTAGCGAGCGAGATCCAGCCGAACTTTCTCTCGTGCACTCAAGCGCGCAATGGTTTCAAAGGTGCGGGAGTGGCCAAAACTCGCCGCGGTTGCCACCATAGGCGCTCCGTACTAGATTTTCATTGATTGACGATTCCGGATGCATCAACAGCTAAGGTGATTAGTCCTGTAAATGCAGTGAGTGTTTTTATCGCGGGAGGCGACGGTGGTCTTCCCCTGCTAGGTGGCGGCGGCGCTCTATCGTCCGCTAACTGGGTTTTCCCTTACCAGGTATCTCCCACCAGCGGGGCACCGCCCCAGCCGGAACAGGCTTTGAGCTCTCGACTGATCTGACATGTGTGGCAGTGTGGTGCATGCGTGATGACCCGCTGCAGGGAGATACCTCGTTGAGGAAAACCTTAATATCTGACGGAATGTCCGCTCCAGATCTCGTCATCCAGTAGGGGGAAGATCACCGACATCTTCCGAGCAAAAAACACGTACTGTATTTATGGGACAAATGACCTTAGCAGTTGATACGTCCAGAGTCACTAGTCACCAAACAACCAATCGCGAGAATCGGGAGCTGAGAGCACTTCCCTCACTTCAATAAAAATCAAATCGAAGACGTTCTTGGCAACACTTCAATCTGTTCCTTCAATTACTCATAAGGTACTATTACAGTAATACAGTACATTACTAATACAGTACAGTATACTATATATTATAGTGTACTATATACTAGTATTATAGTGTATTATATTACTAGTATAGTGTAGTATAGTATAATATAGTTTACTATATATTATGTATAGTATAGTATAGTATAGATAGTATGGTATAGTATAGTATAGTATAGTATAGTATAGTATAGATACGTATAGTATAGTATAGATAGAAACGGAAAAACGTCTCTCTGTCCATCTGTGAATAACGCTAGCGTGAAAAGCGGCTAAACTGTTCAGCCGATTTTCTCCAAAATTGCCATTCATCAATTGATCTGGCTGATGTCAAAGTCCCTTGAATATGAAATCGAAATTTTAATTTTGGGGGTACTCAACATGAAGCCCCTGGGATATTTTGAAAATTTAAAAAAAATGCTCCAACGTTTTTGATTAAACTTTGTTATTGGATAGTGAGAAGGGCATTAAAGAGAATGGCAAAGGCCTCATGTTCGTAGAAAACTTTAATTTTTCGAAAATTGTAAAAGTTCATTTTTTTCTTCCTACAACTAAAATATTGTATCTTCCTACAACTAAAATATTAAAGAATTGTTTCCCTTAATGAAATCTGTTCCTTAAACATACATTTTGAAAGACGGTAATATACAACTTTTCGAAAATTTGACAAAAAATAATGACATGTAATTCGCAGACAAAGTGGTGTTTCAATAGTACTTTTTACGTTATTATGACTAAGGGGAAGAAAGTGCGTGTTGTCTTACCACCACTACTTTTCAATATTATTATGATGTGTTCTTTGGCTTTAAGTGTATTCCGTGTAGAAAAAATTACTTTAATATCTGAATTAAATTGAAAAACTGCTATTTCTCGTAAGATTCGCTCAGAAAATCAATGTCTCCATTTACAATGGATGCAACAGAGCGATTATTGATTTTATTCAGAGTTGTTTAGATTTTCTACGAAAGTAATCTTTATCTCCCTTTGTTGAAGTTGTTAGATACAAAGTAAGATAATTTTGAGCGTAGTAACATGAATGAACTATGAACTGTTTTTTTTAATTCAACCGAATATGCTAGGTTGAATTCTGCCAAAAATATAGAACCATAATTATTTCTAGGGCATATACGACTCTTCAAATGAAGGGCCCTTATCTGATTCTCTCGCTCTACAATAGGATTCTAAAAGATAAAAACTAGGAAGTTGGAGTGCTTAGTCGATTGTGACGCAACCAATGTTCGAAAAGTAAACAAAATATCTTAGATCACGTATTGTCAGTTATGCTGTCTCAATAAATTCAATTTCATTTGAAAGGCATTGAGCATTATGATGAATAAAGTATATCTTTCGCATTTATCTACTCGGTCATTTTTCTGCTGCATCTGATTATAGTATTATCGTAGTAAATATTTATCTTATTTTTACCCTGAGTGCATGCCCTGAGTACGATGACTCGTTTAAAACAATATTATGTACAACTAGAATACCTATACACAGACGCGAAGATTTTTTCTTCCGGAGGGCTAGAGGTACAATGTTCCGATTTGCTTTCTTATAAAAAATATCTGTGCTTAATATATTTTTATTATTTGATTTAAAGTTAATATTATAAAATTCACAACTGATATACTGAATGACTTTTGTTAGCATAGAAAATTAGTAAAATCTGTATTTTTGAATATTTATCATATTTATCATGGGGCTCAAGCCCCATGAATCCCCCCTTGGGTAGGCAACGTCATATACATATTTGTAAACATTTAAAATATCCTGGGGATCCACCGATCTCCAACAAAAAAACAATAACAAATACGCGTGATTGTACAGTTCAAGATTCAGTGCTTTTGATAAGTCTTATTGTCTTCTATACCATATTATTTCCGTTTCCGTTTAATTGTATTAATATGAGATACGATGTAGGTTCAATCTAAGTTATCTAATTAAGTACATCTAATTGTAAGTAGTGCTTTCTACACTCGTGTTTGAATAGAGTTGCCCACATTTTTTAAGGTTATCACTGGTAATTGGAATGAGTTTCATATATTGGAAGTTTTAAAAATTATATTACATTAAAGGGGATTTCTCTCTGACAATACTTTGAATTTTAAAACCTTTACTGGGTACTTCTGAAAACATAATTCCATAGTAACTGTATTTGTATCTGTTTCATTTCTTTAAATCCACCGTTTCTCAATCAGTTAACGATCAATTGTTTCATTGCCACAGCTACCAGTTTCTAAGTACATATTTTACAAAATTGTTTATTGGTTGCCAGCGATCAAACTATGCCAGACGCTTGAGTGTCAGTGGATTGGAATCACGTTTTCAAGAGAATTGATATAACAAAAAATACGCATTAAAAGGTGAGTAAGGTTATCAATGGCATAATCAGACAATTGATATAAATTTCGTTTAATTAATAATTACATTTTGGAATAGAAGATTTTAGAAAGAAATTCTAAATGTGTGAAATTGATATTGAAAAGTTGTAAATCTGAAATTCAAAACGTATTTAGTATCTTAACTAATCATCGAAGATATGCATTAGAATTAAAAATACATTAATAAATGCGTAAGTATCGCACATTAATTTGCTTCAATTTCATTTAGGAGATTTCCTGCGTAAAATTGCCTGATAGTTCCAGAAAATGGAAAGTCAGGATCAGACTGTTCCATCAAATCAACCCCAGGACGTACCTCAGGTAATCATACTTATCATTAGGAAAATAAGTTCAATAATTGAATTAAATTGATGCCTTATTTTACGTGGCGAGACTCGGGCCATCAGGCCCGCTCTTCCGTCTGACCACGCAAACTTCGCTACGCTCCTTTCACCAACTAGGAGAGAAAGGAGGTATTTCTTGGGCGAGAAACAGGCGATTTGAATTTAGCTCAGAGGCGTCATTTAGGCTTGAGGATCTTTTACATGCAAGTAAATCTACGAACATGGGACAGCCGGCTTTACTTCCCCTCCGAAGGAAGGGGTACGAAGGATTTTTTCGCCCTTAAAAATCCACGGCTTCGATCGGGTTTGAACCCGCCAACTTGAGTAAAACAGTCCAGTACGCTAACCGTTACACCATCGCCGCCGCAATCACATACATAGGTCGTTTAATCAAATCTAAACCGCGATCACATTTACTCTTATAATAACAATGAAAATTAAAACAATTTATTCCTTTCGGCACGGAATACCCAATTTAATTTCGTTTTAAACTCTCCTCTGAAGGACTTGTGCGTACTAGCTTCATCGTTTAGTGATAATTTTGAAAATGTATGTCTACTACCCCAAAGTTTTATTCTTGTGAAATTGCTAAACAAATCACAAAGAATTAATTCCCGTACCAAATTCGATTAGTTAAGTAGTCTCGTCCTGTTTCGTCACGTAAGAGATCGCAAAGTGGTTTTCTTAAAAAACTATTTTTTATGTAAATCAAAACGAGTAAAATATATTTTCATACGAACTTGGATATTTATAAAAGAATAGATGTGTTTAATATTGCGGAATAGCCAATCTCGACGTTTGAAATACAAATTAATGTATGAATTACCCATTTCTCTTTTTACATATTTCATATACTGTTTTTCACCATAAATTAAATGTATATAAATACTGGAAATCGCTTTCAGCTCCAAGTTTAGAAAATTGCCTAGCCTGAAAGTAGCTTCCGATCAGCTGCCAATTATTAAAAATAATAAAATTAATATTTCTCAATTAAAAGTTTAAAATGTAATTTAAATTGATGGCGCATACGTTATTTGGATTAGCTCACGCTGTATTAATTTGAATATTTCCCTTAAACTTCCTCAACTACTGCCCGGTGAAGGCACGTCATTGAATTGAATTACTACCTTATTTTACGTGGCGAGACTCGGGCCATCAGGCCCGCTCTTCCGTCTGACCACGCAAATTTCGCTACGCTCCTTTCACGAATTAGCTGAGAAAGACTGTATTTCTTGGGCGACAAAACAGGCGATTTGAATTTAGCTCAGAGGCTACGTCATTTAAGCTTGAGGATCTTTTACATGCAAGTAAATCTACTAACGTGGGACAGCCGAATTTACTTCCCCTCCGAAGGAAAGCGTACGACGGATTTTTTCGCCCTTAAAAATCCACGGCTTCAACCGGGTTTGAGCCCACAAACTTGGATACAACAGTCCGGTACGCTAAGCGTCACACCATCGTCGCGCGCAAACGTCATTCGCTTCGGAGCACTACCCAATATTTTTACATCCAGATTCAAGGTACTATACGCGCAAGTTTTCTTGATATTCCATAGCGGGGGGTGCGGGGAGAGGAAGGATGTGGCTACGTCACGGTTGAAAAGGGCGTACCAACTGTGGGCATGAACTTAATTCGCCAAATCATGGCACTAGAAATGCTACGATTGTTTTGAAAGTACGAGGTGGTTGTTGCCAGCATTGTAAATGAGTACGTGCCGTTCCGAATCAAACCTAAGTATGTCAACGTGCCGTGCTATTCAGCGCTGGATGAGGACTAGGGAGCTCGTGTATCAAGAAAACTTGCGGGAGTAATACTTAGGCTCGTTGCTTAGGATGATCAGAAAGACTCTTTTCAAAACACTAAATATTAATGCCACTTCATTCGGAAAATTAAATGCTAATTACTGAACGTCTTTCCGCCGTTTGCTTAATCTTCATGTGATGCTCTTTTTCTGTGTTTCGCAAAACCAATTGTCATAAAAATAATTGAACTGTGTACGTCGGGTATCAGTTCAGCGCTTCATATTTCCAGTAAATTCGTTACGGGGATGTGTTTACATCTATGTTTTACTCTCTGGAATGCTGCCGGAAACTGTAAAGATGCCATACATAAGGAATGAAGGAATGTTTTAAAGAAATAAAAAAAACTGAACCTACTAATAAGCACAAAATTTTTCACATGTAAAATTTACAGTTTTACTAATTGAATTATCTGGAGAGGTTTCTCAGGTCATTAAGTGATGTCACCACAGTGTGTGACCGGGGGGTTCTTGGTTCCAGCCCCCGACGTTAACAGGACCGACACTGACTAGAGAGCTAGTTTGAGTTCAGTCGCTGGCTGGAGGAGAGTTGTAGCGGTCGGCTGCTCTGATCGGTAGTTTTAGGCCATTTCTCCGATCAATACCTGGCATATGCCGGAGTACTACCGTAACAAACGGACCGCGGGCGATCTTTCCTTCCCAATTCTTGTCCTATCCCTTTCTTACAGTTACTAGCACTACATTACCTCAAATGCAGGGAGACCGATAAGGAGTTTAGAGCTTGTCGCGGCTGGGGCGTTACCCCGCAGGGGGGAGATACCCGGTTGGGGAAAACCCCCGCTAGCCGATAGTAGGTCGGCGCCGCGGTTCTCGCCATAAACCTGGGCAAGATCACCGCCACCTCCTGATAGAGAGAAACATGCACTACTCTTACGGGGCTAATGACTATAGCAGTTGACACGTCCGGAATCACTAATCAATCACCAATCAAATTGAATTAAATTGATTGTAAGGTTAGGGGCCTAACTGATTCGTGGCATCCGGGCCTCCCTGCAAAGAGTCCCGATTGAGGACAACCGCCCCCAATAATTTTGAAATGGCAAAGAAGACGCCCGGTTTAAACCCTTTGCACCGGGGTTACCTACGCTTCTGTAACAAATCGACTCTACTCTAAGATTGTACAGCCTAGAGAAATATAGCACTAAGTACTAAACTGATTATCAAAAAGAGAAATAATGATTATTTTAACAATACAGTGATATATAATGTATTAGTTGGTAAGGATAATGTTATCAAGTTGATAGACATCAAAGTCCTGCCTATTGGGGATATAAATATTACAGACATTGATATTGGAAATGATTTTAACCTTTACAGCTACGGCTTCAAGAGAAGTTTGGAGAGGAATATCATGCACATAAATATCATTTTTAGCAAGGATAGCTACACCGCCAGAAGCAATTTGAGCATTATTCCTATTACACAAAGCTGTAGTATATCCGGGTAGTTTACCAGAATGATTGTCTTTATTTGTTTCCTGTAAACATAGTATCTGAAGAAGAATATCTTTAACTAATAGTTTCAGGGATCGTAGACGGGCATAGAATCCATTCCAATTCCATTGTAAGATAATTCATTTCTAGTTATTATTCAGATGTATCTGCATCCGAATCATCCATTTGTTTTTGTGCACTCTTCAACTTGTTGATAATACTTGTAAATTTATATTTTTTTGACCTTTCTGTAAGTAATGGATAAGATTCAGACATTATTTGGATAATAGATGGAATATTAAGTGAAAATTCACTGCCTATTATTATTGAGTTTGGGGCTTCTGAAGCTTTGTCAATGAAATTTGTCAATTGGTTATATGTGAGGGGGTAATCAATTGGATTGGTTTCATACTTTGCCTTTAATGGATCAAGAAGTTCATCTAGTGACTTGGGGGTGTTCTTAACATGAGTACTAATATGATTTGATTCTTGACCAATTTTCTTTTTCTTTTTAGTTTGCTTACTACTATCCAAATTGGTCTTATCTATCTTATTACTTTCAGAACTGATCTGGGATGAAGATTCTGATGAGAGGGTTCTCTGAGGAATAGAAGGGAAATTACTCTCATTTACTACAAGATTTTCCTTTTGGCTTTGTGGTTCAGTAAATTCAATGGAATTATTAGTAAATTTATTTTGAGATTTTTCATTTGCTAAGTCATATTCTGTTGCAGAATGTTGGATACATTTGTTATTACAATGGTTAGCTAGATGACCACACTGTTTACATAAGAAGCATGTCATATCATCTGTAAAAAAGAAATTTCTATATTTGGTACCATCATACAATATAGTGGTTGATTCTGGAAGATTGCCAACATCTTCAGGTGTTATAAACATCTGTCTCCTGAAACTCATAATATGTGTAAATCCTGGTTCAGGAATACCAGGTCTAATAAATGAGATATTGGACTTTATATGGATATTATGTATTGAAAATTCTTGTTGAATAACATCATGTGGTATCACAGGGCAAACATTAGAAATTATTGCCCTCTTAATTAATTAAAGGTCTGACATTCAGTTTATGCTCCTTGATGGTTAACGTAGGGTAGTTGCTAGTCAGGTATTCTGCTGTTTTTTTAGTGTTTAGAAATACACAAACTCTGGGGTTCATTATTGTAGCGAGTTTATTAATATATTCTTTTATTGAAATACCTTCGTGGGCTTCTATGATAACTCCTTGGTCTTTGGTAGGAAATACATCACTCACAGTAGCGTTGGCGTAAGTCTTCTTTGCTTGATTTTCAGGAGCTGGGTCCATCGGAAGTTTGGTTAAGTTGTTGTTTACATTGGAGAAATTGATTAATTGTCAGCCGCGTTAGGCTGACTTTAAATAGATATTAGATCAATATTGATTCCTATTTGGTGTGACAAAAACACTAATACACAACTGATAACACTGCACTCGTAAACACAAGGAGGCAGAACGCGTGAGGCACAAACGGAGGTGTTCCCTCTACGGTGTCTGGGAGCGAACGAAACCCAATCTTGTTAGCATAAATGTAGCATCATTATGTTCATTTTGTTCAGCTTTCTTTTCGATATTCGTGATGGGAGTAGAGCCGAGAAGTGGGTTGATATATTGCTAGCAATTCTATAAAATCAAATGTTTGTTTACTGATGCAAAGCAATTTTCTACCACTCGGAAGGGAAAACGTATGGTTTTCGAATGTTACTTATCTCGCTTCGTTGGCACTTTTATTCATATTAATTGTGGCTTTACTAAGCGCTCGTTTTGTTGAGCTCTCTTTTTGCTAGTTGTGATAGGAGTAGAGCCTGGGATGCAGGTTTCTACTTTCTTTTAAATCCTAAGAATTATACAGACAAATGTAAAACATACGCACAAGTTGCCACCCACATTGTAAGACCCGAGGTTTAAAAAACACATGGTGAAAGATACACACGTAAACTCGCACATGTTGTAAACTACGCGGTTCCACACCACAGTACGACACACAAGTTGCCACCCACAGTGTACAACACGCACGGCGTAAAACACATGGCGTAATGCTCGGAAGGTTTAAGACACGGTGTAACGCACGTAAGAAGCATACACAGGGTTCCTCATCTTAGTAAGACACAAGTTGCCATCCATAGAACACGCACACACACACGATATGACAAACGGGGAAAGTCGCGTAAGACGCATACAAAACTGTATAAAACATACATGGTGTAAAACATACATGGTGTAATATACGCCGTCCCACTCCACAGACGCACACTCAAGTTACCTCCTGCTGTGTAACACACTGTATAAGTCAGAAACGGTGAAAGACACACGGTTAAGACGCCCATACACAGCATAAAACACACGGTTCCACATCACAGTAAAACACACACATTGACATCCACAGTGTACGACACACTAGGTGTAATTCACACATAAGACGAACACACGATGTAAGACACGGTAAAAAAGTAAAACGCATACAAAACGTATAAAACACACGATTCCACTTCTCAGTAACACACATAAGTTGCCACTCACAGTGTAAGACACACTGTGTAAGACATACGTCAGACGCACAAACGGACACAAAATGAAAGGTACATAAGAAGCATGTACATGATGTAAGACGCGCATGGTGTAAGGCGGTTTAAGATACACTATACAAAACGTACATGCTGTAATTCTAGATTAAGATTTAAATTTATTTAGTCTCAAAAACAGTTAAAACTGTATGTGACGTATGGGGGAAAGATCATCTGCGCACGTTTCCTGGAGTTCCAGAATACTTTCCCATCATTTTAACTATAAATAGTAGTGAGATGAGTCAAAGTTTAAAATAAATAAATAAATGGAAATGATAAACAATCGCGGGGTTAGCAATATTTGAAAAAAAATAGTTCCCGAGTTATAGAAAACATGTTTGCATGAGTAAACGAATTGCAAGTACGATTTTTCTGCATTGCTAACAAAATGGTAATTCGCCCTTACCTACACTAAAGGAGAGTTCAACAAAACGTGCGCATAGCGAAGCTACATTTACGTCTAGAAGCCACACAAGGGGCCATCTCAGCATTTGCTCAATGGATCAGGGAAACTGCACAAAAACCTGATCGAGATGGGGGACATTGACCCGGAAGCTGAAGTACATTATTTGTACTGGGTACCGGACTGTTCTACCCAAGTTAGCGGGTTGAAATCGGATCGACGCCGTGGATTTTTAAGAGGGCGACAAAATCCTTAGCGCCTTCCTTCGGAGGGGAAGTAAAGCCGGCTGTCCCATGTTAGTAGATTTACTTGCAGGTAAAAGATCCACAAGCCTAAATGACGCCTCTGTGCTAAATCCAAATCGCCTGTTTCTCGCCCAAGAAATACCCCCTTCCTCTGCCAGTTGGTGAAAGGAGCGTAGCGAAATTTGCGTTTTCAGACGGAAGAGCAGCCACGTGAGTCTCGCCACGTAAAGTAAAGCAATTAATTCACTTCAATTCAATAGTAGAATATTATATACAATACTAGGCTGTCCGGGTGACGCCGCGTCCATGGCGAAGGTGCCGACGTTTCGGTCGCCATTCTGCAACCTTCCTCAGGGCGTAAGCACTACTTATATAACTGGCTGTCCGGGTGACGCCGCGTCCATGGCGAAGGTGCCGACGTTTCGGTCGCCATTCCGCGACTCCTCAGGGCGTAATGCCAAAGTAATTGAGAGTCTTATACAATCAGTGCATCATGCATTCTTTTCCGCCCCGGCAGCGCCTGTCGCCGGCGACGGCGTGGACGCGCGTGAAGCAACAGCAGCAGCAGCACCTGTCGCCGCCGCCCGAGGAGGAGGAGCGGATCGCGCGCTGCGTGCAGGCGCTGGCGCACGCGGCGCGCTGCCGCGACGCCAACTGCCGCCTGCTGGCGTGCGCGCGCCTCAAGCGCGTCGTGCTGCACCACCAGGCGTGCCGCCGCGCGCCGCGCACCAGCTGCGCCGTGTGCCGCCAGTTCATGGCGCTGTGCATCTACCACGCCAAGGGGTGCGAGGTAGGTGGGCCCCCGGCGCGCGCGCGGAGCCACTCGGCGGCGCCACCGAGGAAAAACCCTTCATATACGCAGCCACCGCCCGGGCCGGGTCGCGGACGCCTTCATACACTCGGCGGCGCCACCGGGAAACGGCAGATCTTTCATATACAGCCAACGCACGGGCCGTGTCGCGGACCCCTTCACACGAAGCCACTCGGTGGCGCCACCGAGAAACGGCAGAGCCCTTCATATATAGCCACCGCACGGGCCGGGTTACGGACACCTTCATACGAAGCCACTCGGTGGCGCCACCGAGAAACGGCAGAGCCCTTCATATACAGCCACCGCACGGGCCGGGTTAAGGACGCCTTCATATGAAACCACTCGGAGGCGCCACCGAGAAACGGCAGATCTCTTTCATATACAGCCATCGCACGGGCATGGTGGCTGACGGTTGGGATGCCTTTGCACGGAATCACTCGGTGGCGCCACTGAGAAACGGAAGGCCCCTTGATATATGCAGCCATCGCCCGAGCCGGGTCGCTTACCCCTTCATACGAAGCTACTTGGTGGCGCCACCGAGAAATACTAATCCCTTCATATAAGCAGCCATCGCCCGGGCCGGGTTGCGGATCCCTTCATACAAAGCAACTCGGTAGCACCGCCGAGAAACGGCAGATTCCTTCATATATGCAGCCACTCGGTGGTGGAGAAACGGCAGATTCCTTCATACGATCCCCATACTTCATTCATACATACCATACATTCATACAGCCACCGCGCGGGCCGGTTCGCTGACGTTTGGGATGCCTTCATACGGAGCCACTTGGTGGCACCACCGAGAAACGGCTGATCCCTTCATAAACAGCCACCGCACGAGCCGGGTCGCTGATGGATAAAGGATGCCTTCACACGTAGCCAATCGGCGGCGTCACTACCCTCAACTATCGCCCGTAAAAACGCGTCATTCTCTTCCGACCACTATCCAATACTTCTACATCCGGGTTCAACGACGAATCGTTGTGAAGACTGGTCAGTAACAGTCTGTTCAAAACACTTAATATGAATGATATTTCACTTTGAAAATTATATACCAATTGCTGAACGTCTCATGGCCATATTGGTTGAACTTCATGTGTTGCTACTTTTCCTTCTTTCGCGTGAAATTGTCATAAAAATAATCACATCGGAATGCCGTGTACCAGTTCCTATCTTCATATTTCCAGTAAATTCGTTACTGGGGCACTGCCGCGCGCTTCCGATAAGGGGAAGGGGAACTTCCCACACCGCCGCATTGCCACTCGCCTTGGAAGGGGGGGGTGTTCGTCGGGGGTAGGTTTCGTCTATTCTTTGACGACGACAAACAAACGGACGCAGCAGGCAAAACACGACGACCGAGTGTCCTAGTGGGAAGACCTCCATTTAAACCGATGCTTTGCTACCAGCCGTTGTGTTCGGAATCGCGATGCAGTGTCTACGCGTGAAGGGGCCCGTGAACGCTGTCATTTAGAACTGTGTTGTGCTAGCTGTGGCGCGAACTGCTTCTGCACTGCTGCGTCGCGCCGTGTGAAGGTGCCTTAAGGTTGTGATATCGATGACGATGTTTTCAAAACATCCATTGATTAAAGCCATTTTTTTTAACATTGACGCATTGCGCTAGAAGATTTTAGTTTTTTTATCTCTTCTATATGAATGAATGGAATGTCTTCATAACTTACACTTTAAGTAGTTCTCACCGACACCACTAAACACGAATAAAAAAATTAACACACAATGAATATGGAAGTAATGAAAAATTCATAGTACCAAACTCATATAGCAGAAACTTAATGGTTAATTTTTTCTCAAGTAAATACAAATATGTCGAGAATAAACTAACGTAATTGTTTAGGATTTGGAGGTTATATATTCCTAATATAAACAGTATAAATATGTTTTAATAAAATTACGGGGTAACATTCTAAGATTATCTAGGAAGCTATAATTTTATTTGAAGATAAAGACATGTAATTACATAGGTTACATGGTAAATTCACTTCTGAAATCTTTTAATTTTTCTCGAAACTCTTTTCGGTGTTTTGCCGTTCTTCCACACAACTAACTCATCAATTCCCGCTCACGCGACGCACTTGAACCCAATTAACCTCATTCTCGACGCTCAGTTGATTAGTCACATGCTTCGAGGCATGCAATTCACTTGTTTTCTTATTTGAGGCGACAACAGTGCAAATGCCAAAGCTTCTCCTTGGCTGCTGCTTCTGTTATGGCTTTGGCGTTACCATGTAACCACGAACTCCCAACCATCCTTCAATTGTATTCGTACAAAACACCTTGCCAGATGACATTAAACGATTAAATTCGATACTAAAGTTTAAGTCACAAGTAAAATATTTTCTGCTGCATAACTGTTTCTATATAATTAGAGACTACATCGAACATCCAAAAGAAAAGTATTATTAATGTTAACAACGACATTTAGTGTATTATTTACCATTTGAATTGTATACTTCTAAAGAACCAGTAACAAGTATTGCATTCCAGCATCTGGGTCAATGATCCCCATCTCGATCAGCTTTTCGTCATTTTCTCTGATCCTTGAGCAAATGCTGAGATGGCCCCTTGTTTTGCTTCTGATCATAAATGTAACTTCAAATTAACTTCTCCTCATAGTACGTCACACACTGCTTTTAACTGTTTTTCGTGTAAATAAATAAATATAGAATGATATACAGTCCGTTCGAGCCGTCAAACGAGTGTTTTTGCATATTCTATTGCAGTTAAGAATACACATGGCTCTGTGACTTGACAGAGGTATTCTACCAGTAGCCAGTGAAAATGAGCGTCAGCAGATAACGGTTCGGTCGATAGATTATTGGCTGATAACATTTATACAGCTCATTACACTATCCAGACGTGATTACGCTAATTCAACCTCAGTGAAAGTGACTTCCAGATGGCATTCGCAGATAGAAAGCGGAACGTACTTTTGAAAAACCTCAATGGCAAAAGAAAAATCACAAAAGAGTCAAAATTGAATTTCAAACATATGGTCCACACGCGGTAGTGGAGTAGCTAGCTGTAAAAACAATATCAGTGGTAATAAGAAAATAAAACAGTAGTGTAACGTTTCTCCGTGGTGAATTAAAATCAACACAATATTTAAACAAAGAAGGTTTATTCGGGAACAATTATACACTAAAATCTACTTGCGTCTATTTACAGATATATTACACGTAATTATTTTTCTTTACATACGACTCCGTTCTCTTGATGATTATTTACACAGTTCACTTCTTACAACATATTTATTTATACTGTTCTCTTCTTCTTCAGTATGTCAGTCCAATGCACTGTCCACGGTCCACTGACTTGACCCAAATTCCTGCACAGACCACAATTCCTCTGCGCAGACCACAATTCCTTGCGGACCACAATTCTCCTTGCGCAGACCACAATTCCTTGCGCAGACCACAAATTCCTGCGCAGCCACGCCCACAATTCCTTGCGCAGACCACCACTTCACTGCGCACACCAGGGTCCACTGCACTGCTGTTTACCGCGATTGCCCACTTCACAGTGCAGCTTCCACTGCAGACTTCAACTGCTGACTGCTGTTAACGCTGCACCACTGCTTACGCGATGCACACTTCACAGCTCAGCTTCCACTGCAGATTCACACTGCTGACTGCTGTTCAACCGCTGCCCACTCTTCACCGCAAATGCACATTTCACAGCACAGCTTCCACTTCGGACACAGCTGACGGACTGACTGCTTCTCTGCCACTCACTGACGCCTTACACCACTGACTTCTACTCACGTCTTCTACTGACTTCTTCTACTAACTGACTCGCGGCCGCCGGCCAGCGGCGCATTTATACCTGCCCAGCGCTTGTCTCCAGGACCCGGCATGTTCTCGGCGTTTCCCGCGGCTCGCGGATAGTCCAGAACCGTCTATGTTCGGAGGCGGGGGGTGGGGGGGGGGAGGGGGCGCCGGCAGATGACGCAATCCTCGCGCAGCGAATTCCGGCATGTGATTCAATATTCGTAACAGTAGTTTAACCGAACGAAGTGACAAACGCTCTTAACAATAAATATTTTTCAGTACAAAAAGTTACAGCTATACATTCATCAAGAACCCATTTCAACAGTAGCAATTAAACGTTCTAAAGCCACAAAATGCAAAGAAATTAGTACTCGAAGAGAACTTCTGCATTGTTTCAGTTAGACAGACGGCGACATCAAGGACATCCCCAACCTTTTGACAGTTTTTTTTCCTACACTATCGTCCACCGCATTGTATTCGTTATCTTGAGGAAAATTTATCAAAAAAACTATGCAAACCATCAAGACGCTATCCCACAATGTACACATTTTGAATTCAGCACGCCCTCCAAATTAATGAAATTGTGAAATAATATTGATCATCAGACACCTTACCAAATTCCAACAGACCTCAGACGTCCGCCTTTTTACAAACTATAAATAGTTTTAAACAACACTCGATCTAGACTTGACTTCTCAGTTGCGGCCCAAACGCAAACAACATACGGGAATCCTTTAGCACCTCTTCCACACTTATAGACTGATCATTGCGGGGGTAAGGTCATTAGTCCCGTTTGTGTAGTGGATGTTTTATTATCGTAAGTGATCTTCCCCTGCTGGACGGTGGGATCTGGCCGTCCTACATGTCGACTAAGCGTTTGTTAAAATTTGGTAAGGTTGCGGATGGCCAATACAAATTTTGGGACTTTTTGTTTGGAGGGCTCAGGATTTTTTTAGGGTGTAGTACACGCAGGCACAATACCGGCCATCACATGAGCGCCTCAATTGTACTTGATCAAATTGGGGGATTTGGTCACCGTTTCAGAACACCCAACTTTTGCTATTTCGGAGCCCCATTTTTCACACACTCATAGGCACAATTTTTGCTGCTGCAGGCAACTAGTAAAGGCAATCTGGTTTTGTGATTCATATGGTACTTTTGTTCTCCAACTGTGTTACGGAGAATTATTTCTTTTGTGCTCACATCTAACTTATAATGTAATTATTAACTCTTTACTGTAAATTAAATTAACATTTTACGTTTTGTAAATGTCACAGATAGCATTTGGCACATAAGCACGTGGAACCCCAGAGAAGTAGCAACGCCTTTGGTCAAGAGACATTCACTGTTTCCTGCAATTAATAAGTGTCAACTGATATTTCAAAACGATACCCTTCTGACTTTGAATATATTTGATTCAGTAACCGCAATTAAAAACTCTTCTTATAAATAAAAATAATAAATTAACAAAACAATAATTGTATTGAAGAATATTGTATAAAAATCTAACTTTGTTTGTTCTGGCATGTTGATTGTTTTACTTCGTGTGTTTTTTTGTTTGAACAGGTGAGGAAGTGCCTTGTGCCTTTCTGCTTAAAAATTAGGATCCGGATGAAAAAACTCGACTCAGAACTTAGGAATGTGTCATCAGTACCAGAAGCAACGAACGCAGACACTGTACCAAATGTTGAAATGGCTGAAGAGCAGCAACCAGATAAAAACGCCGAAACAAATGTCCCTGAACGAATAAGAGTGTTCGAAGTTTTGCCAGATAGTACGACAGGAGAAGACCGAACGCAGGCGTCGAAAATAGCACACTCTTTACCTATTTGTGGAAATTCGTTATGTAAGACAACAATAAATTAACAAAAATAAATTGAGAGCTTGTATTTTGTAATACCTAATTAACCAAAAGCCTCCAATGATTGTGTTATTGAGAGCTAAAAATTGGAAGCTCGAATGGTATGGTCATATAATGCCTTTGTTTAGTGGATTCTGCATTAAATAAAATAATTATTTTTACGTTTCCTTCATGATTTGGGAAAATAATAAAAATTGACAAAAATTTGAACTGCGTTTGATGTTTGGGTGACAGTGAAAATGAAAGAATTATTGTGTATTGAAAGGAAATAACGGGTTGTATTTAGTAGTTAAGAAAAGTTGAGTTAAGAAAATTTTACAGAAAGGATTTCTTATTAAATAAGGTACGTACACACTAAGCAATCAAGACGCGAAACTCTTAACAAATTCGTTGGGCTAATGAACACCTGCATTACAGTCTCATTAAAATTGCCAAGAGATAGTTAGCTATCGAGATACGAAGGAGAGAAGGCATTTTTAAAGTGTCACTCAATAATTGACACGCTTTTGAACTTTTCCTGCTTAACACCACAATTTAATGTAGCGTAATATCGTAGTTAATGTGAGGCTTTATTTACATGAACTGATGTAGTTCATTCCCGAAGCTGAGCTAAATTTGAACTCGTTGCTGAAGGGGAATTTTGTTAACAATAGTATAAAATACAATCTGTCATTGTTTTTTCGATGCAAATAGCTTTGAATTCAGGTGAGAAAACACTTGTAGTTTTCAAACTATCCAGCCTCACTTTGTAGCTATTATTCATAAATCAACAAAGTGTAGAAAAATATATAATTTTTGGAGCACTTGAAAACGTTTGCAGTTTAAATTTCTCTTGCAAATGTCACCTAACACATTTACGTTTTTTTACGATAAATTAAATTTGATGCTGTCGGACTCACTAAAATAATTCGCACTTTTTAAACTGTTGTCTTAAAAGTGAAAACTCCTTCCTATAGAAACTCAATATCGGTCGTTTCTGATAACTCGTGTTAAGGAGTGGGTGTACCTTCCCAACACGCATCAGAGCGCCCCAAAAGGTCGCCGTACAAATCTTTATCTTTAGTTATATATAAAGAGACAAGTACCTTGAGTTACAGCGCGACAATCTCTTAATGTACTGAACCAATAGCGATGAAACGTTTGCACTTAAGATTTACAACCACAAACCTTTAAATATGTATTTACAAAACAATTTATTTTGTGGACCTTTTTCGCCTAGATTCAAGAGTGCATCAATGCACAATAGTTCATTTGCGCGCCACCAGATCTATGATTGATCTAAGATGACTAACATCTATGATTTAAGTTAATCAATTGCTGCTGTTTCCATCATAAATTACGAACTTTTTTCTTTGGCCATAAATGTTTGATGCAAGTGTCAGGGACAAATCACCCCACTACACTTATGGGGTTTTGTGTGCATGGTATTAGAAATGGTACAAAACTTACGGTCCCTCCTAAACGAGTCTGTTAATAATAATAATAATAATTAGTATTAGTAATAATAAGAATAGTAGCTCGTCACCGGGAATCGCTGTCGCCTGTCAATTGTTTTATCACGTAATTCTCTGCGGTCTGTGTTACACGCTATCAAGTTCCTGCGACCCCTGTAATAGTCGTGCTTGTTAATATTAGCTCGGATACCGAGGAGAAGAAGAAGAAGAAAGGAGAGATGGTAAGAAGTAGAAAAATAGTAATAAATATAAAAGAAGAAACCCTAAGTGCTACAACAGCACGCACTTTCTCGCATTAGTAACAGTTACGTAATATAATAACCCTACACGCTGCCAATACTGACACATGTCATCCATCACTTGTAAAACTCCTTACCATGAGTGGACGTGTATTTGTATCAGCAGCCTAAAACTTGCTATTTCGTATCCGTCTACAAAACAAATAAGATTAAATTTCATTTATAATAGTATTCGGAGAACATTACACAAACAAGTAAGAACACTTTCCTTACACTTGACTCGATTACTTTGAACTCCGAACTATGAACTTGTGAAACCTGAAATGTCAAGTAATAAACCTATAGACTTTTTTGTTGCGAATATTGTTTCTGGAACTCCCAGAAATGTTAGTAGAAACTAAATGTTTTAAAGCTATTACATCAACCCAAATTCAACAAACCAAAACTGCGCTCTAAACAGCAAGAAACATTAATTCATAAGGGAGACTTCTCAAACCGCCATATCGCGGCGTTGCAATTCATGAACAGCGATCTGATACGGACTCAACCGAGGACATGATTATTTATGTAATCTACTAATAGGCTCATTTTTAAAAAAAAGTTACATCTCACACGTCCTCGTTTTGTCTCCATCGGATACGTAATCTTCGTGTTTTATATTGCAAATTGTATCTAACTCTTCACCACTCTCGTGAAAGACCTTCAGTAAAAGAATCGCGGGATACTCGAATTTAGTTTTCGAAGGTTCACAGGTTTGAATATAATCGTACTAGCATCATCTTAGTATGTTTACTTTGCTCTCTATTCGATGAAAACAGAGTTAAGAAAAAAATGTTCGTCAGTATTGCCGGCAATCGAACTATGTTTAATTCACATTGACATTTCAGAAAATGTTCCCGAAAATAACACGATTTATAATTCGAAAAACAATTGTACACGAGATGAATTGGAGATTGAATATTGATTAAAAAATTGCACCGAAAAGAAATCCCTAGCTTCAGTATAGGTCTAAGACAGGTTCGGAAAAAAATTAAACTCTTTTTTCGTCAAACTCAAATTTAACCGAAAGCTACCCTTATTTTCAAACAATTGCATTTTTTTGAAGTTCTTATTTTGAAAGCCAGATTTTTTCATAGGAAAAATTTCGTTTCCCAATTTTCGTAAACACATAGTTCACTGAAAAGAACACCTGCGTCATTTCTATAAGCGTCTATTGCTCTATTACAAAATCAACAAAATCTTTGGAACCGTTTTTGATAAAGACTTTTGGAATTTTCAAAACTTCAGAGTGTTCAAGGGCAATAAAACTTACACAATTTTAAGGGTTCTTTGCTGAATCTTAGAAAATTTTGAAAATGTCTGCACTTCATCTATAGAACATGAAACAAACGAAATTGTCCGCTTCAAATTCTCATGCTCTTTATCAATTCAAATTTGGGAACTGTCAAGATTGGAAAAAAATAATCTGAACGATTTAGGCGCTACTACTGATCGCAGAGGGACGGGCAGACGAGTTTTGTCAAAAGCCAATGTTTTTGGTATTAAGGTCACCCCAACTGTGGATTCTGTCCACACAACTTGCTAAAGGAAATAATTTATTACATTCAGGAACACGAATTTTCAAATCTCTTATCAGAGAAACGCAATACGAATTTTTCTATTGAAAAAAGCCGTTTTTTCGCAGTATTACAACATTTTCCCTATACTACGTAAGTAGTATGCAAGATGTAAAAAGTGAAGAAGAAAAAGAATGTAACAAGAATTACAAAATAAAGAAAAAAGAACAACAGAAAAAAAACAAGAACAATAAGAAAGAAGGCAAACAATAAGAAAGAAAAAAGGACAAAAGAAACAAGAAGAAATAAGACTAACAAAAATAAATAAATAAAAGGAACAAAAAAGAAACAAGGAGCACTAGTATTGATTAGCACTAGTATTGCAAGCACTAAGTATTGAGAGCTTTTTCCTTGCGCACCGCATTCACACGGTGAATCCCGGCCTCAGCACCTCCTCTTTTCTCGGGCAAGAAGCGCCCCCCCCCCCCAGGCCGCCGTCAGCCAGTAACTACAACCTGGAGGATGGCAGTTGTGGCGAGGAGCCCTCGTTACGCAATGCTCTTCCCGGGACGATTCTCCGGGGCGGTTACACAGCGTTTCGTAAGGCCACGCACGCACGCCCCGGGAGAAACTCATCGCACTCGAGGACTCGCGCCGGGATGCACGCTCCACATCAGCGACTCTACATGCTGAGTCGAACGCAACCTCAACGCCCGCCGACATTTAATGTACTCCCTCCAGGTAGCTTTCAAGAGCATCCAAAAGAAAAGTAATATTAATTTTAACAATGGCATTTAATATCGTCCCTCCAGGTAGCTTTCAAGAGCATCCAAAAGAAAAGTAATATTCATTTTAACAATGGCATTTAATGTATTATTTGCGATTTGGATTGTATAATTCTAAAGAACCTGTAACAAGTATTGTACTTCAGCTGCTGGGTCAATGACTCCCATCTCGATCAAGTTTTCCTCCAGTTTCTCTGAACCGTGAGCAAATGTTGAATTTTGCTTCTGGACATAAATGTAACTTCAAATTAACTTCTCCCCATAGCTCATCTCACACCGTTTTTACTGTTTTTGACGTAAATAAATAAATATAGTTTAGCATTATATACAGACCGTTCGAGCTAACACGCGAGTGTTTTTACATATTCTATTGCAGTTAAGAATACACATGGCTCGTCACACACAGATGTTACCTTTTTGACGTAAATATATAAAAGGGTTAAAGCTTTATTGATAGACCAGGGTTTCCGGGAGCGACAACTGCTAATTATTTTCATTAATCCCGAAGGTGGTGTGCATGTTTTCTCCACGGAAGTGTGCGCTGATCTTCCACATGTGGATGGCGAGATCCATCGCCGACCTACCGTCGCCTAGCGGATTTTCCCCCAACCAGGTATCTTCCACCAGCAGGGCACCGCCCCAGTATCAAAGCTCCCGACCGGTCTCCCGGCATATGTGCGTGTTAGTGTACGTGCGTGTGTGTAAGGGGAGAGGATAGGTCAAGGAAATGGTAGGAAAGATCGCGCGAGGTGCGTGGCCCATTTGTTAGGGTACTGCTCCGGCATTCGTCTCATGTTGATCGGAGAAACCACGGAAAACTAACGATCAGAGCAGTCGGCCGCTAGAAGTCTTCTCCAGACCGACTGAACTCGGCCTAGCTATGAAGCTAGTGTTGAAAATCCTGCCATCGTCGGGACTCGATCCTAGGACCTTCCGATCAGAGGGACTGCAGTGGCATCAGTTGATGCCGTCAGGCATCTAACCCGGTTCGACGAGGCAAATTAATACATCTGAATGTGAAATCCAAAATATCTTCGCCGGTAGCCGAACTGCTTAACCAAGCTCCGAGAAGTCACAGAAATTAAGCAGCTCGAGATACTGCGTGTTCTCGGATGGATGATCGTCTGGGAACCGCGGTTACTAAGGGTGCTGGTTGATAAGGGTAGTAAATCAATGACTTGGGACTTTTCTTGACGCGTAATTGACAATTTTCAAGAATTAGTACAGGTTTGGGTTGATGGGCAGTGTACTACCTTCCCGTGGTGTGATCACGGGTTCGATTCCCAATCGAGGTAAACAATAAAGTAGCTTTGCTTTAAAATCGTGCCAGTTTCTGTAGATGTGTGACAAACAAAAGCTCAGGCGGGCGGAATTTGTTGGTTAACATGAAGGTAGTAGGTTATGTTCGCCACATGTCTCTCTTACCCCTCAAGCATGGTCATTTAACTAGGCCCAGGTGTGGGAGACACCGTTAACTGGCTGGAAAAGTCGGACACTCGATCCAAAACTGTCAATTGTACATACAACACGTTCAGCGTCAATAAGGTTTGAAACGTTGTTATGCGAAGAACAGAATGTTAAAAAAATGAAAACAATACACACAAAAATACAGTGAAACAAGATTAAATGACAACCTCCATTAAGCGGCCACCTCTATTTACGGCAATTTCTCGTGGAACCGATTTATTTTTTCATTAGACACGCGTATAAAATCCTCTCATTTCAGCGGCCATTTAGATAAGCATCCAGCGGTCAGTGTTATTTCGTAATAATTTCACCTTTATTCAGCGGTCACCTATTGTCCAATTAAAATACGTCTTCCCAAGGTCAGAAGAGGGAGACACACTCATACAATGGGAGCTTCAATACCAATAGTTTAAGTCGTAGCGAGGCTACTAAATGGATGAATGTCTTCCCCTCTTCTTCCAGCTCCTTACTCACTGATACAGCAAAACTTTATTCCATTTGGATTCCTTCATTCCATAACGGAAAAAGGTTTGATTGCTTCCTTTTCTGACAAGTCACAGAGGGAAAAACCGAAATAGTCTTTGGACGCACTACTATATAATAAACAGTACAATATATTTTACTTGGAGACCATATTCAGTAGTTACCAGTGTTGTCGTGAAATATCCATGGCGGTACCGGCAATTAGTATCCTTTAACCGAGGAGAGATTAGTTCTTTTTAAAAGTAACGGCTGAACAAACACAAGAATATTGTGAACCCGGATTTTCTGAAGTTGTTTAAGACGATGAAAGTCTATTACAGTATCAAAAACTAAAATTTACATTTCAAGAATTCTGCGCGACTTCCCAACTTCCCTCTCCTCCCTAACATTCTTTTGTTTTCAAAGAGTAACGCATGCGTGACGCGTTTGCTTTTTCCTAGAGGAATGCGCTCTCACTCTGTCGTAAAGGTGGCTTGCGGTTCCTGCCATCACGGTTAATGAAATCACGAGAGATTATTGCGATAGCTGCAACACACGTCTTGCAAATGAAGTGGAGTCTTTCAAGAGTGATGAATCGTGTGTTTTTTTTACGAACTCTCTCCATAATCCAACCAGATGCAGCGCGGATAGAAGTTAAAGTGAAACGACTTGATGTAATGGTTCTCGAGACTACGGTTTGTGAGGCATTTTGTAGGCACTAGTCATCCTGCGGAACTACGATTTGTTAATTCGTGGTCATAAAGCTTTCACTGGTAATAGTCAGAACCTAGTATTCGCGATCATGGGTTTGGGCTTTGTATCTCGTGAAATCGTAAGCTTTATGTGCTCACTTCTTGACGATTTTCCTTTTCCCTTATTTTACAAATTATAATTCCTGATTTCCATTTACTTGGGATATTATTTCGACGCTGATTACAGCTAATGAAACATTTTAATGCATCTCATTAACAATCAATATAATCAGCGAGGAAAAGATCACCACCATCTCACGATAAAAACATGCACTGAACTTACGGGACTAATGACCCTGTTAGTTGACGTACCCAGAATCACTAAATCAATCAATCGAACTCGTCGGGGTTGCTTGTCTCGTGTAGTGGCAGAGGCGATGGAGGCAGTGAAGGCGGAACACCGCCATCTTCCGAGCAAAGACATGAACTAAACGTACGGGACAAATGACCCTGTTAGTTGATGCGCAGGGAATCACTAAAACAATCAAACGAACTCGTCGGAGTTGCTTGTCTCGTGTAGTGGCAGGGGCGATGGAGGCTGTGAAAGCGGTACACCGCCATCTTCCGAGCAAAAACATGCACTAAACTTACGGGACTAATGACGCTTTTAGTTGACGTACCCGGAATCACTAAATCAATCAATCGAACAAGTCGGTATTGCATTACTGCGTGCGATGGCAGAGGCGGCGTAGGCTGTGAAAGCGGCACACCGCCATCTTACGAGCAAATGCATGCACTAAACTTACGGGACTAATGATGCTTTTAGCTGACGTACCCGGAATCACTAAAACAATCAATCAATCGAACTCGTCGGGGTTGCTTTTCTCGGCGCAGTGGCAGGGGCGGCAGAGGGTGTGAAGGAGGCCGTGAAAGCGGAACAGTCTTCTGTGTTTAATCGCCCGGTGTCACTTCCGTCCGGGCACCTTGGCGCTTGCAACGTGGCGTTTAGCAGTGCTGCGACGCAGTGGTGAATTATCCAATAGGCAGTACCAGGCACAGATTCACGGGGCGGGAAATAAGGGAAATTTCCCCTCCCAAAACGCTGCAGTAACTATTAATTTTAACTTGTCACGAAACTTTCACGCAAACAAATTTTCGTGTAAACATTAAAACGAATACAATTGTATCGCAACATTAGCTGAGTTGAGCCTGCGTCATTATACATAATCTAATATGACACATTCGAAGAAAACATTTCGGATTAAAAAAAAAACTCCTCCCAAAATTCTTCTCTGGATCTGCCCCTGACAGGACTAGGCAATTCTCTAGAGCCTCTGTCGGAGGCCATGATGACATGAAGAAAAAAAAACTATTTTTTCAATAAATAATCAAGTCAGACACTTTATTTTTGTAACCGTGTATTAATTTTCAAGATATTTTGAGCCTATAAATACAACTATTCAATAACATTTGCAAATTCAAAAATGCACATGCAAAATTCAATGATAGCATACAACAAATGTGACCCCAACCAGGTATCTCCCACCTTCGGGGCACCACCTCAGCCGGGACAAGCTCTAATCTCCCGACCGATCTCCGGGCATGTGTGGTAGTGTAATGCATGTAAGTTCAAGAGTGTGTAAATAAGGGATGACTATTCGACAAGGAAGATGAAGGAAAGTACACACGCAGTCATGGCCCGTATGTTCGGGTTCTACTGATCGGAGAAACCACACAAAACTACCGATCAGAGCAGCCAGCTGCTAGAATACTCTTTCAGACAACAGCTGGTTTGTACCTAGCTATGTCAATGTTATATGTAACCCTACGGGCCATGCTTATAAACAAGACGTATTCCTCAAGCCCCACTTAATTTTGTTAAAGATGTAAAACATGTTGTAATGTACTCAATGTGAAGCTACGTGATATTATGCTTAAACGTATCATGATCCATAAATATATGAGATTAACAAATATAGATTTTATTATGTTATGTTATGTTAATCAATAATAATAATAATAATAATAATAATAATAATAATAATAATAATAATAATATTCATAAAAAATATTTTGCCATTACATATATCATTAGCGTATTACATTTCTTCTTGACGAAAGTTACTTAGAAGAGAATGCAAAATGTGACAGATGTATCGTGTACTATTTTTTTAATTAAAAAGGAGAAAATTAAAATCTACGAGTAACTACAGCATGACGACTTGCTGAAGTCAATCCAAGTCTTTATAACGATGTTAAATTCATTGCAGTTACTTCATAATGTACTCTTATTTCTTTTCTGTTACGTCCGATGACAAAATGGCCAGTATATTTTTAATTTAGATAAAAAAAGACGTTTCTTTCGCTTCACTGACTTTTACCTTACATTTCAAAAAATGTTACGCAAGTGCTCCCGCCTGTCATAACGTAGGAATACGGTGAAGAAATTTCACGATAACAAATGCAGAAAAAACATGCAACTACTCTTACATCTGCAGTTGCAAAACAAGAAACATTAAGGTGGTCGGAAAAAATGAAATAGCAATGAAAGACGAAGTCTAATATTTCTAAATTAATTATTTATGCTATTATTATTAGAGGTAAGCTATGAATAAAATTAAAAAAACACTGGCGGTCAAAAAATTTAACACCAACATTTAAAATAACATAATCAATTTATACTTTGAATATAAATATTTTAAGAAAGATAATTTGTTTACATCCAGAGTGTTAAGGTCTAGATGTATTTGCCCCAGGAGCGACTTCCAAATTCGAGCTCTTCTGGCTGGAGAATTCGAAACATCATTCAATTTTCTTTGAATCAAAAGTAGAAAGACACATTGTAATTATCAATTGTCAATACGGCCTCGTTAAACGAAACTAAATATTTAATAATTATTCTTGCATACTCGTAGTTGGACATGTTTATTCTCATAAAACGGAAAAATACTGTCAGAATTCTGGAATAGTTCTCGAAAATGCTGGTTTCGACAGTTAGTATTCCAGTAAAGGCTGGAGAATTATATGAAAAAGGAATATGGTGGATTTAAGAGTCAGATGGAAAATATGCTGAATTGCGTACTGTACAGTACTTTTATCTTATTTTATCTATTACTAAAAGCTATTTTATAGATTCCATTATATCAAAAAATATTTCTAGAATTTTAGCCATCGTAAGTTCTATGTCTCTTACTGCCAGTTGCGTACTACTACTCAATAAGCATCTTTGTTTATAAAATAAAATGTAATACCTATCTGTAGTTAAAAAAGGAAATGTCATCGAGTATCGTACAGTTTTAGTTTACATAAAGAAAGTATATACTTAAATGTATCGAAATTACATTTACTAAACGTCATATGGCATTTAATGTGTTTAATTGTTACTTATGTTGTATGGCATTTCGTAAATAAAAATAATAAATTTGTATTTATTTCTTTTAAATCAAGGTGCTGTTGAGTGTTGAATATGGTTACTCTTATGTAAATCGTTAAGATATCTGCAACGTAATTTTATAAAAAACAGATTTTAGCAATTTGCATAACTTAGAAATTCAATCGAAAAAGATTAAAACGGAGAAGGCATTAACTAATACCCATTGGCGGCGTGACGGTCAAGTGCAGTCAATTGTTAAGTGACAAGTTCGGGCTAATTAAAAATAAATAAAAAGACTGAATGATTACATTATGCAAGCGTTTGGCTATTATTACTCATAAAATTCATGAGTAATAAATTAAAACTCATAAATTTTCCAAGACAAACACTTAAAATGTCTGTTACGAAAGTACGAATTCAAGGAATGAAGGACGTGATCTCGTTCGACGACCGGCAAAAGAGGTTTCAAGAGGTTTTAGTTTCCAGACAGGGAGAAAAAAGGTGGCTCATTCATCAGTTATCCATCAGCCGATGTCACTGCAATGCATCTGACCGGGAGGTCCTAAGTTCCGGTCCCGACGTTAGTTACGTAGCTAGGTAGAATTCAGCCGCTGTCTGAAGGAGAATTCTAACGAACGGCTGCTCTGACTGGTATTTTTCCGTGGTTTCTTCGATCAACACTCGGCGAATGCCCTAACAAACGGGTCACGGACCGCGCGCGATCATCCCTTCCTCTTCCTTGTCCTACCCTCGCCCCTTACACTAGCATGCACCACACTCCGCACATGGCGGGAGACCGGTGGGGAGCTTAGAGCTCTTCCCGGCTGTGATGGCTTAGATCAACACCAGACGAATGCCGGAGCAGTGCTCTAACAAACGGGCCACGGACCGCGCGCGACCTTTCCTTCCTCTTCCTTGTCCTACCCTCGCCCCTTACACTAGCATGCACCACACTCCACACATGGCGTGAGACCGGTGGGGAGCTTAGAGCTCTTCCCGGCTGTGATGGTTAAGATCAACACCAGGCGAATGCCGGAGCAGTGCCCTAACAAACGGGTCACGGACCGCGCGCGATCTTCCCTTCCTCTTCCTTGTTCTATCCTTATTTACACGTGCTCTCAATCACTACATTACCCCACACGCCTGGACCGTGGCGCAGACACTTCAAGGCAACAACCTTGACGTACTGAGGGATACAGCTGAAAAACTGATCCTGGAACAATTAATCTTAATCGTACGGCTTGTGTAGTCGTCAGTAATGGTCAATAATAATAATAATAATAATAATAATAATAATAATAATAATAATAATAATAATAATAATAAATTTAAAAAGCGCGATCTTAGCGCCATTTAAAAAATTATACATATCCGCTTCCGAGTTATAGAAAATGTATTTGCATTGGTGAACAGCAGATGTGTGTTTCGCTTTGCTAACAAAATAATACCACACTCCTGTTTTCTACTCCTACCCCTCTAAGCATAAGTAGAGTTCAACAAAACGTGTACATAGTGAGTCTACGCATAGTAAGCAATCTGCAAAGGCCACGTGTCAGCGTTGCATCAGTCAGCGACAATCTCGACGATAATGGAATCGGGTTGAAACTCGGAATTGGCACCGCTAGACACCAACGCGCGGATATTTTTAGATAGATCGCAGTTGCAAAACATTCTCCGCATGCAACGTAGTTGCTATGCACATTGCGCCAAGAATTTCAGATAATGAACAACGACGCGAAATATGTTTCAGGCACAAAATCCATTTCTTTTTCACACTCACCGGCTCGTCAGTCATGCAAGGAAGGCAGTATTTCCTCATTCCCTCAACCACCAACATTCCTCACGTTTAGCCGCGGGGCAGTGAAAATGATAGGAAACAAGTGAAAAGTAGGGGGACCAATACAGAAGAGAAAGAGGAATGAACAATGGTATAAAGTTAGGAACGAATGGTCGACGGATAAATAAATGGACTACACATCATTTCGTTCGGTCAGAAGACATCACTGCACCACTTCATATGAAACTAGTTCTCAACCTCGCACAATCTTTCTCGTCCATCACAACCGTTGTAGTTTGCAATGACAAGACTTAATATTTAATTATATTCTTTCACACAATCCTTACCGCTCAACAACAAACACGAGTCCCATTTATCCATGAAGGGAGGGCAGCAACTCCCGTCAACACTGCTGATTGAATTGAATTGAATTTGTCTTATTTTACGTGGCGAGACTCGGGCCATCAGGCCCGCTCTTCCGTCTGACCACGCAAATTTCGCTACGCTCCTTTCACTAACTAGCAGAGGAAGCAGGTATTTCTTGGGCGAGAAACAGGCGATTTGAATTTAGCTCAGAGGCGTCATTTAGGCTTGAGGATCTTTTACATGCAAGTAAATCTACGAACATGGGACAGCCGGCTTTACTTCCCCTCCGAAGGAAGGAGTACGAAGGATTTTTTCGCCCTTAAAAATCCACGGCTTCGATCGGGTTTGAACCCGCCAACTTGGGTACAACAGTCCAGAACGCTAACGTTACACCATCGCCGCCGCTCAAATGCTGATATGCACACGCTTAGTGGTGCTAAAACAGCATGCATCTTCTCGTCCGTACTTTGACGCAAAATTACGCGAAAAGCACTCACATTTTCGAAAAATTGGACGTCACCTTATTTCAAAATCCATCTTTAAAGGACAGATGTCATTAAGGGAAAAAATCTCTATCTTCATAATTGTAGTTTGCAGGAAGATGCCGAATGCAATTTGTGAAAAATTAGAGTTTTTAATAAAAGTTAAACCTGCATCCTTTTCTGAAACGCCCATCTACAATATTTAATCAAAAGTGATGAAGTCATTTTCATGAAAATGTTCCAGGGACTTCATTACTCTAAAAAAATTAAAATATCTGAAATTCAATATGGTCTCAAAATTACTATATTTCAAATTCAAGGGAGCGTGACATCAGCCAGATCGATTAGGGAATATCAATTTTGGAGAAAATAGGCTTTTTCGGTATCAAGGACAACCAAAACATGGATTCTTGATACACCACATGGCAGATGATATTTTTCTAAGTTTAGCAACTGGATTTATCCACTTTTTTGTTAGAAGGCCCCAGTAATAAGTGTTTTTCTGCCGAAAATTCGCAGTTTTTTGGCGCAGCATTACGTAACTTTCAATTGAGTAAGCAGTAGCGAGAAACTTCAAGGAATTGATTGAAGCACAACGTTCATCAACTAGATCGGAAACAATTTGATGTGATATACCTACTTCGCATTCGCGCCAACTTTCTCAGATCTCACAACGTTGCCCAATCTTCCTCACGCATTATAAAATGGAATTCATTGCAATTTGCAAATTTGTAAATCTTAAGTTATGTGACTTAATCTATTACATTGTCGTCTTTCTCGGGAAACAATCGTCTCTCTCTCTCTCGTCTCGTCTCTGTCGTCTTTCTCTGGCCTCCAAAAAAGGTTGGCAAAACGAAAAAGAAGAAAAAGTGAAAAAGAACGAATATATAAATAAGAAAGTGATTAATCACGTTGTCTTCATATTTTACTGCCCTTTAAATAAATCAAAATTAAATGAAAGTAAATTAAATAGAATTTCATGTGATATTTCCATACTTCGCACTCGTGCCAACTTTCTTAGATCACACAACGTTGCACAATCTTTCTCATGTATAATTAAATAGAATTAATTGATCTTTGTACTTTCTCATTCTTTTGTCACGTGACTTAATTCGTCACATCGTCGTCTTTCTGGGGGCAACAATCAATCACAAATTCACCGGCGTAGTCGTGTAAGAACAGCAGGTAGGGGTCCCGTCAACATCGTTGACGGTTACAAAACAAAACAAAAAACAAAACAAAAAAAGAAAAAAAGAAAACAACGAAAGAAAGAAAACGTAAAACCAAACCGAACATAAAAGCGAAAGTGATTACAGTACGTTTGTCATACGGTTTGGAAACATAATTTAACGCGGTTTGCCTTTTTCGCATCTGCGCGAACTTTCTCAGATGACAGAAAGTTTCTCAAGAGTCTCAACACCGCACAATAAAACACCAATGTCACTCACTGGCGCAGTATCTCCGCAGCCCTACACGAGTCAACATCGCTGACGTTTACACCTGGCATTCCACAAAACGTTATAGCTAAACGACAAATTAGAAAAATAAAGAATATAACACAAAAACGACTCTAGTATACAAAGATTTTTTTGTACTTATAGTAGACTCAAAAATGATTAAAATCACTTTTCAATTAAATGGGAAACAGAAATGAACTTGACGTTCACACATCTTGGTGTTGCACGAACTTTCTCGGATGACGGAAAGTACGTCGCACGATCTTTCTCGCACAACGAAACATGAGACACAGGCGTGGTAGTCGTGAACGGGAGAAAGCATTTCCGCTGACCCGTCCCCTTCAACATCTCTAACGTTAAGACTTCGCGTTTCACAAAAAGGTATGGCAAACGAAAAAATAATAAAAGGAAACTGAAAAGAAATAAGAACATTGCAAAAGCGATGCTGGAAGACGATAATTTACTTACAATGAAGTGCTAAGAGAACCACATTTGCCAATTATATCGAAAACGGAACTGAACATGACGTTTGCAAATTTCGGTGTTGCGCGAACCTTCTCATATGAAATAAAGTACAACGTGGCACACTCTTTCTCGCACATCGATCAACCGCGAGTGCTACTCTCTGGCGGGGTAGTCATGCAGAGACGTTCTCATCTCCATGACACGTCAACATTCGTCAGCCGACGAATCAACGGCCACTGACGAACTAAAGAATGAACAATAAAATAGAAAGAATAGATTATAGAGGTGAAATAATTGATGACACGATCGGAAACAGAAATGAACGTGAAGTTTGCACATTCCGGTGTTTAAAAATGTTTTATCAGTTGACAGAAAGTACAATGTAGCACAATCTTTCTCGTACAAAAGATGAAACATGAGGCTTTTTTCGCACAACAACCAAACACGAGTTGCACTCAGCGGAGTAGTAGTCGTGTAGGGACGGCAGCAACCCCGCGACAACGCACTGTAAACATTGCTGACATTCTCGAAAATGTGTGGAAAATCGAAAAAGAAAAAACAGAAACTGGAAAGAAATAAAAACATTAAAAAAACGCGAAACACATTAAACATAAGGTTTGTCGACCCGATCAGAAACAGAACTCATGCCGTTTGCATTACTCACAGTTGCGGGAACTTTCTCAGATGACGGAACGTTCAGTACGTTGCTCTACATTTCTCGCACAACAATCAACCATGATTCCCACTCATCGGCAAGGACAGCAACATCTCCGCGGCCTTGGACTCGACATCATAGTTTCAATTCACAAAAGTATATTCAAAACGATAAAAAAAGCGGACAGTGAAGAAGAAAAAAACAGAACATAAAACATGTATGCTACGATTCGGTTATTTTTACATCACACAAAAACGGACATGATTAAAGCACATTTGTTATTTAGATCAGAAACCAAATTTAACGTGACATTTACATATTTTGGTACCATTCATGAATTTACTCGGATGTTCGCATATGTCGCCGTTGCACATACTTTCTCAGATGGCAGAACGTACAACGTGGCATACCACGAGTAGCACTCGCCGGCATCGTTATCGAACAGGGACTGCAGATCTTGGTGACACCGCTTCCGTCAACATCACTGACATGCACAAAAAAACGTATGGATAGACGAAAAAGAGGAAAAGAAAAAAAACAGAAAAAAACGCGAAATGATTGTGGATTAGATCGAATACAACTCAACGTGGCATTCACGCATTTCGGTGCTGCAAGAAACTTTTATCACATAAAAGAATACGTGTCGCAATCTTTCTCAAACAAATGACCAATCACGAGAATGAGTCTCCACTCACTGGCGCAATAGTGCAGGGAGGTCAGCCACCGTCTTCATCAGGGAGGTCATCTCGGTATATCCGCCACCGTCATCATCACTGACATTCGCAGAACGGTTCGCAAAAACGAAAAAGTGAAAAAGAAAACCAGAATACGAACGCGAAGTGATTAAAGCACATTTGTCATCTAGATTGAGACCTTTGCGTATTTCGGCGATTCGCTAACATTCTCATATGACTAAGTAGGTGGCACAATCTTTTTCGTACAAATGATCTCCGTTGAGCCCAATTCACCGGTGTAGAAATCGTGCTCGGATGGGAACATCTTGTCCGCACCGCACGACATCTTGTCCACATCGATGTTCAAAATACATCGTCCAAAAACCATCGACGTTTTTAAACATAGATATTTTAAAGGTTCTTATGTATCCTCTAACCTTAAATTTGTGCGCAACAAAATATAATTTAAGTTGACGTGAACTTTAATTTATAATTAAAATTTATTTGAAAAAATGTTAAAAACGCCTCTCCAAGTGCGAAATACGCGAAAACCGAAGACATATGTCGGCTATATCGACAACGAAACATCGATATTGCCAAACATCGATGTTCAAAATACATCATCCAAAAACCATCGACGTTTTTAAATATAGATGTTTTAAAGGTTCTTATGTATCCTCTAACCTTAAAATTGTGCGCAACAAAATATAATTTAAGTTAACGTGAACTTTAATTTATAATTAAAATGTATTTGAAAAAAAAAGTTAAAATCACCTCTCTAAGTGCGAAATGCGCGAAAAATGAAGAAACTACCAGGGCATTAAAATCATCACGAGCCACAGATAGTAGTCTTCTCGAAGGTATTAGAAGAAAAGCACAGTGAACAAGGAAGGATAGAATACAACTGCGATTGAAACTACGTTTGTCGACTATCCCGGGAACAGAACCCTTCACGTTTGCGTTTTTTTCGGAATTGCGCGAACTTTCTCATATGATAGAAAGCACAACGCGACACACGATTTGCGAATTTGTTGACTACACCGGGACGTCGCGAATTTTTCAATTGTTTTTTGCACGACATCGCGAATTTGTCGACTAGACGAGAAACAGAACTCTTCGTGACGTTTGCATATTTCGATGTTGCGCTAACTTTCTCAGATGACACAAAGTACAACATGGCACCATCTTTCTCGCACACCATTGTCTTCACCGTCGAAGTAGTCGTGCAGGGACGACAGCGTGTCCGGCTTCCTCGCATCCGTTAACATCGATGACACTAACCGAAAGGCATTGCATCACAAGAAAGAAAGAAAGGATAGTAATATATATATATATATATATATATATATATATTATTGAAATTAGTAACATTATTGAAACGATTGTCGACCAGATCAGAAACATCTGAACGAGACCTTGCGCCTTTCGGTGTTGCACATTCTTTCTCAGATGACAGAAGAAACGAGACACACACTTTCATACTCTCTCGTGCAAATGATCAAACACGAGCCCCACTCACCGGCGGAGTAGTCGATTAGGGGCGGTAACATCCCCGACGCCCCGCAGCCGTCAACATCGCTGACACTCTCAAAAAGGAATGGCAAAATGAAAAAAGGAAGGGGCAGTGGAAAAAAAAATAATAAACGCAAAATGATTGAAACAACGTTAGTCGACTAGATCGGAAACAAGAAAACGAAACATTTGAGTCTTTCGGTGTTGCACATACTTTCTCAGATGACGGAATAGAACGTGGCACAATCTTTCTCATACAAAAGTCGCACTCATCGAGGTAGTAGTCGTGCAACGACGGCAGTATCCCTGCCGCCCTAAACCCGTCAACATCGCTGACTTTCACGGTCGTTTGTCACGAATATTTGGCATTTCGAAATGAAGTAAAATACAGTGAAACAAGAACAGAATATAAAAAATAATGCGATGATTTACTTATAGAATACTCGAACGAACGTGAATAAAGCACAGTTGTCAATTAGATTGGTAACCGAACTCAAACATGACGTTTGTATACTTCAGTGTTGCGCGAACTTTGTCAGGTAACAGAAAGTACAACATAGCACCATACTTGTCATACACCACCACATGGCACCATTTTTCTCGTGGTGACTACTCACCGGCGTAGTAGTCGAGCAGCCGTCAACATCGCTGACACTCTCAAAAAAGAATAGCAACACGAAAAAAGGAAGGGACAGTTAAAAAAATTATACTCGCAAAATGATGGTCTACGTACTAGTCGGAAACAAGAGAACGAATTTCGGTGTTGCACATCCTTTCTCAGATGAAACAACAGAGCGTGGCACACTCTCGCGCAAAAGCCGCACTCACCGGCGTAGTAGTCGTGCATCCGTCAACATCGCTGATACTCTCAGAAAAGAATGGCAAAACGAAAAAAGGAATGGGCATTGACAATAAAAAAAAATAATAATCGCAAAACGATTGAAACAACGTCTGTGGACTAGATCGAAAACAAGAGAACAACTTTCGGCGATGCACATACTTTCTCAGATGAAACAAGAGAGCGTGACACACTCTTTCTCGCGCAAAAGCCGCACTCACCGGCGTAGTAGTCGTGCAGCGACGGCAGCATCTCGGCGGCGCCGCACCCGTCAACATCGCTGACGTTGAGCGGGCCGGGGGGCAGGCCGGGCGCACGGGGCGCCGGGGCGCGGCGCACAGCAGCAGGCGCATGAGGGGCCTCCGCGCGGCGCAGCCGGCCTCGCCACCAACCCCACGACGCCCGCGCCCACGGTGCCGTCGTCCAGGGAGAGGGCGCCGGCGGTAGTGTTGAGGGCTGCCATGGTGACGCGCGACGGGACGCGGGCGAACTGAGCGAGCGGCCGGCCGGCCGCGTGGTGCGCGCAGAGGAAGGGAGCGGGGCGGCCGCTTTCTCGCGCCGCTAGCGCCCGCGGCGGCGGCGCCCGCCAACCGACCTGTCGCGGAGAACGCTTCTTTTTTTTTTCCTTTCCTTTTGGGAGGGGGTGTTGAAAGAGGAATCAATTGATTGGTTGTTTCGCGTTTCCGGGTGCGTCAGCAGCTGTGGTACTTAGTCTCGTAAGGGATGTGCACGCCAGTTGATTATTTTGGTGAGGGCCATCGTAGAGTTTTTGTTAAATAATAAACATTTGTTATTACACCCTATACTTTTTGTGATGTACAAATATGGTTCTATACACTATTATTTTGTAACAAATAAATATTTAAATAAATTTTGCCAAATTAATGAGTGATAACCAGAACAGTGTGACATTTTATAAATTCTGAGAAACCTGTTTATTTAAGCCAATATCACTGTAGAGTTGTGGTGCTTTGTTACATATTAAAATCACGGCAATTCAAGTCTTCATTAAAACCACGAAAATACATTGCGACTGACATATAGTCCAACATAAACAGTTTTTTCTCAGATTTAATAAAATGTCACTTATACTGTTCTGGTCTTCACCCATTCAAATAAAGGATGATAACAAACAAAAGCTCTAGGCCTTGGGGGGGGGCATGGGAACCATAGTCCGCAAGTAGGACTTCTGGATCCGTCACTGGTTGTGCATGCGGACCATGGTCTCTCTGGATACGCCACTGGTTATGCATGAGTTATCACGTGGTGGTGATCTTCCCACGCTGGATGATCACCTAGTTGTTGGCATGAACAGCCTCTCTGGATACGCCACTGGCTGTGCATGTGATATCTCGTGAAGCATGTGATCTTCCCCCGTTGGATGATGACCTCCTTGTCTCGGTTTGGGGTTTATTCCCTAATCACGTGCCACCTCTAGGTGGGAGGAACTCTGAGCTCACGACTGGTGTCCCAACATGTGTGGGAGGGTAGTTCATGTTAGTGTGTGTGTAAGTAAAGGGGTGAGGATAGGACAAGGAAGAACAAGGAGGGATCGCCCGTTACCCGTTTGTTACGGTACTGCTCCGGCATTCGCCTGGTGTTGATCGGCGTAACCCCGGAAAACAACCGATCAGAGCAGCCGACCGCTAGAATTCTCCTCCAGAAGAAATAATCAAAGTTATTCAGATGCGCATTTAGAATTTTTTCTCGGCGTGCGTGTATGTTTATATGTATGTATATGTGTGTGCGTGGGCGTCTGTGGGTGGGGAAGCCCTATAGCCTGAAGACAGCTGGACACTAAATCCACAGTTTAGTATAAACTATGTAAATACCACGTTTAGTGTCCAGGTGACTTGATGCTTTCTTATACAGAATTTTTTCACTTATTCTAAATATAATTAATATCTAGTATAAACAGTTCATTAGAATGTGCTAAACCTATGTGGAGTGTCCAGCATACTTACAAAGAATTTTTCACTTACGGTGAAACGCATGCAATTTTTTTTCATTTGCTCAATTACAGTTAACATTAATCACGTTAAAAATTCTCGTATTGAATGACTTTTGTTACTAAAGATAACTAATAAAAGCTATATTCTTTTAACATCCGTCACTGGCTTCTGAGGGCGGAAGGCTGAAGCCCCATGACCCTTCCCATTGAGTGCGGCACTGAAGTTACTCATTTGTTTAAAATACCCTTTATTAATGATATTTGTTTACCGACCTCGGTAGTTGAGGTGGCCAAGTGTGTGCCGACTTAGATTTAGATTTATTCAGTCAAAAAAAAAAAAAAAAAAAAAAAAAAAAAAAAAAAAAAAAAAAAAAAAAAAAAGTAAAAACTGTATGAGACGTAGGCGGGAGAAAATTATCTGCGCACGTTTTCTAGAGTTCCAGAATCCCTTCTCGTCATTTTAACTATAAATAGTTGAAAGATGAGTAAACGTTTAACATAAATAAATAAAAATAAATTTTAAAAATCGCAAGATTAGCGATATTTGAAAAATATTCATTTTCGTTTCTGAGTTACAGAAAACTTATTTGCATCGGTACACGAATTGCAAGTATGATTTTTCTGATTTGCCAACAAAATAGCAACTCGCCCTTACCTCTACTCTTACCATTACAAGCAAAAGGAAAGTTCATTATAAAGTGAAGCTACATTTACGTCCAGAAGCAAAACAAGGGGCCATTTCAGTATTTGCTCAATGGATCAGGGAAACTGGACAAAAACCTGATCGAGATCGGGCTTAGCGCCTCGGTCTGAAGGACGCAGGTTCGAGCCTCTCCTCCGTTGGCGTTCTCCCTTGACTTTCATGTGTGTGTGTGTTGTCGCGGAAGGCCTTGTGAGTCTGCTGACTACAGACAGAGGAGTCCGTAAGTATGTCAGTGTCTAGCGTAAAGGTTAATATGTGTCCCCATGAGGAACATAGTGGTTACCCGCCGCGTATAGTCGAAATCGGCATCCCCTATCGCGGCAAAATGACCCAGCTCAATGAACTTAACAATTAAATACGTTTGTTGAAATATTAACTTTCTTTAATATGAAAGGGATGCAAATCTTAATATAAGCACCTACGTTTTTTCCATTGTTTATGTAATAGAACAATATGTGCTTCAAAAAGTTTGAAGGTATGATTTTCATTAAAACCTATTAATTTTTTAAATTTGCAAAGGTTAAAAAAATTGATCCAATCTATCAACCATATAATGAACTATTAATATGTTTAATGACCCACCTTCATTAAATATTAAATACGTTTATTGAAATATTAATTTTCTTTAATATAAAAGGGATGCAAATCTTAATATAAGCACCTACGTTTTTTCCATTGTTTATGTAATAGAACAATATTTGCTTCAAAAAGTTTGAAGGTATGATTTTCATTAAAACCAATTAATTTTTTAAAATTGCACAGGTTAAAAAAATTGATCCAATCTATCAACCATATAATGAACTATTAATATGTTTAATGACCCACCTTCATTAAATATTAAATACGTTTATTGAAATATTAATTTTCTTTAATATGAAAGGGATGCAAATCTTGATTTAAGCACCTACGTTTTTTCCCATTATTTATGTAATAGAACAATATTTGCTTAAAAAAGTTTGAAGGTATAATTTTCATTAAAACCGATTATTTTTTTAAAAATTGCAAAGATTAAAACACATTATCTACTCTATCAACCACATTAATGAAGATTTACTTTTTTCTTGAAATAAGTTATTCTAAGTTATAACTTTAAATAATGCATAGTGCAATTTAATAAAATAATAGTTTTCCGTTATTTCGGCCGAAAATCGAACACAGGACCGCCTCCCAAAAAAGCTCTTACTCTGTCCATGAGCGTCCGGAGGGGCTTAATACGAATAATATGTCAAAAGATCTATTTTCATTACAACACTTGAAATTTTGAAAATTGTTACACAAAATGTTTAAATTATAAAAGACAAAAGTTTGTTACACGTTTTATCAAAAAAGGAATATTACAAATAATATGAAAAGTAATACTCTATTTTTAGCACCACTAGTTGTATAAACGTTGCGGTTTGAACATAACGTAAGCATCATGAATCTGGGCATAAATTGTCGGGTTACATTAGTTACTAATGAATATGGTTACCAGGCGTCTTTGTTAATAGAACAAGTAGCCTACTCTTTTAGCATTTTTTTAAAAAGCCCAACGAGAATTTTAACTTTGATGCACAATGTAACATCTCGAAAGTAATTATTAGCGTTTTAAAGAAATGTCATTTTTTCTTTTGACTTTAGAACAATTCCTTTTAATATAGACATTAATTTTATTTTATGACGAAAGGAAATTACCCATTTTTTACGACTTTTTTTCTTCATTTTTCGACAAATTCGACCAATCATTTTTAAAGCATGGTTTACTGATTTAATCGATTTTATCATAATTTTATTGGTACTTGCTTCAAATATATATATATATATATATATATATATATATATATATATATATATATATATATATATATGAGATGCAACCAATGTTCTTCACAAAATTCCAGAGTAGCATATGTATTTCTTCGCTCACAGAAATTGTAATGTCAGCCGTTGTATGTAATCTAAGGTTTATAGGACGCCTATGAGCGCCATGGTCGGTTCAGAAGATTTCCAGATAACCAAGGACAGAGATTTCCTGATAATAGTCTAAACCAAAAGTTTGAAAGCTGAGTTCACTTGAACTATTCGTTGCAACGTATCCAATAGCTTGAATGTTCATCTCAACTGGTTTTGACAAGCATTTGTACGTAATTTTTCTTTGCTATTAGGACATTTTAAAACATTAAGAGCATTTTATTGAATTTTGGGCAATGTTTTAGGTTAATAATGATCCAAGGCCTTAAATATGAAACTTTCGCTACTCTACAATACTCCATTATGAACCAATGTAATATTTATGGAGTTTCCTGGATTCCAAAGACAAAAAGTGAATACAAGTGCAAGTGGACTCAAGTCTATTTTAAAGGAGGAATGGGAGATTTCACCTTTTACTGCGAATTTGGTTGAATCCATGCCCAGGAAACTTTAAGCAGTAATTGATGCTAAAGGAAATCCAACAAAATATTAATTCCAAAGGGAGCATCCAAAGGAAATTAATATTAATTTTAACAATGGCATTTAATGTATTATATACCATTTGGAGTGTGTAATTGTAAAGAACCTGTAACAAGTATTGTACTTCAGCTTCTGGTTCAATGACCCCCGTGTCGATCAGGTTTTCGTCCAGTTTCCCTGATCCTCGAGCAAATGCTGAGATGGCCCCTTGTTTTGCTTCTGGACATAAATGTAACTTCAATTTAACTTCTCCCCATAGCACGTCACACAGTGTTTAACTGTTTTTGACATACATAAATAAATAAGTCTGAATTTTATTAATAATATTAGTATCAAAATATTAGAGTGGACGGATACATTTATCACGTCAGAACAGTGGCTTATTTTATTATTTCTCCTGTTTTCTAATATGAAATAATTATTTTTGTTGTCAATTTTTTATGCTTGCATTACAAGCGGTACTGAGAGAAAATTACATGCCTTCAATTTATTACACTTCTTTATTAATTCTAATAGCGGCTTTTTCTTAAGATATGACGAGTTGTACGAGTACTTTTCATACTGACTTAATAACAATCGGGCCACCGATCGCATGCGATCTTATTACTCTCGCATTTTTCTTGAACGATGGATTGAAGAAATGCGGGTAGAGAAGGGGTATGTTACGAAATCGACCACTAGATTTTATGAAGCACTGCCAATCTCTGGAGAATCAGTCGTGCCTTCGTAACTTTCTCAGTAATTTGCGTTCTAACTTTCTCATGAGTTCGAGGAATTTCCTGTGATAGATATTCCCCTGCTTCGGTAATTTCTTTAGATTTTTTGGAGAAAATAACGGTCAGATGTTCTCGTCTTCAAAAGAAAATTGTTTCTATTTCGCGCCAGTGAAGATGTATGTGAAATGTCATCTGCGAGGTTTTGCCTTCCACTGTTTATTGTGGCAAAAAGAGGGCAGCGAAGTCATCGTTCGAGAAAAGTTGCGCGAGTAATACCGAGTTTCTTATCCTACCCTCACCCCTTACACACACTCCCAGCTCAGCAGGTGCTCCTCTCGTGGGAGATACCTGGTTGGGGAAACCCCCGCAAGTCGACGTGTAGGTCAACACCGCATCTCCAAGCAGATGTAGAACACCGCCACCTTCCAGGTTTTAAAAAAACATGCACTACACTTACAGTACTAACGACCATATCAGTTGACACGCCCGGAAACACGAAATAATCAATTAATTATAAAATGTAAAATCTCGTGTTGACCTTGCCAGCTAGCAACGAAATGTTTTGTTTTATCTTCAATATAAAGAATGTGCTCCTTCCCTCTTGCCGATCTGGCAACCCTGCTAATGAAGGGGGTTTAAATTATGGTTAATTGAAGTTAAGAGCGAGTGCCATCCTCAATGCCATTGCGTGACTTTGGTTTCTGCGCGTTCCTATTGTCAAAGTCCAAGTACAGCAAAATAAGGCCAAGTGGCATTTTACTTTGTCACTGGCATACTAGAAGGAGTTCTGTTCAATCATTTAAACTCTCGGTCAGAAAATGTATTTTAGTGTATTAAAAATTTTAATAACGACACTCAAGTGTTAATTTAAGTTAAAATATGATTAAACACGTAAAATAATAAAATTTCATTTTCATTTACTCCAAAAGTTATTCTGTTACAAGTGTTTTCTAGTAAGGTTGGTAGCTTTTTTTCTGGAAGAGACCCCAGCAAGATTTTGATAATGCAATACCTGCATTCGTCCCTTCCAAAGATTTCTTTCCTCGATGCACCTCAATGTAAGTACCAATTACCTTTCCAAGATTCGAGAAGATGCTCTACATTTAGCAACTTTTAAAAGGAATTTGTGTCATGATTTTAGAGATATAGACATTTGGGCTTAAGTTTACGCGGGCTCTTCACTATTCGCCTTTTTTTGTTTACATCTATTTGATGGCTTAATTTATACGCATTTTATTCTCACCGGCTTTTCCACCCAACTTGTGTGCAGTTACAATATACTTTTTAGTGGGAATGATATGGCAACAATGTAAAACTCTCCCTAACCTCAACTCCAACTGCACGAACTGAGCTAACACTGGGGCATGAACTGCTGGCGTTTGGCCTGGAAGAAGACTCCATTTCGCATATAGATGCGGTCTCCGACAATGCTCAACTGTTTTCACACCTGTCCAACTCTCATCCACTGTTCTGGAGAGACTACACTTATCATTGCCGTATGCAGAGAAGCGGAAAGATATCGAATATGTTTGTGAGGATTTGGAAATTGATAAAAACATAAATAATTGCATAAGATAACAAATAGACTAAGAATTAAAAAAACAACGTTTAGAAAAATGTTTTGTTACATTTGTTTCATTATTTTTAGATTAACCTAATTGGTTTAATTTTACAAATAATTAAGTTTTTGGAAGCTAATCCACCAATTGTAATTGCATAAAACTTCGCATTTCAAGAATAAGAATGATGTTAACTTTGAAACAAGAAGGGAAAATTTTACTAATTGTTAGATGATATGAATATGGATACAAGAAAACATTTATCAACGTCAATTCTATTTCGTTGCTACGCAACCTATTTCGTTGCAATCAATGGAAACTCAATTTATACCATTCAGCCGGCGGTAAATATTCACAATCGACTCCGAATCGACCCCTTGACTTATTATTGATCACATTTAATATTGCATCGATCCTGAACGCGTCGATATCTATCAGTTGGGAACCCCTGAAATAGGTGAATGTAGTGGCATCACAAGGGGGTGGGGCAACTTGAAACAGGCCTCGACTTAATTGGGGTTCCTATTTTTTTATTCAGAAGAAATACAAAAAATATTAATCTCCTATCCAAATTTAACACTCCAAGTTATTTCTGATGCATGGAGAAATGAATTCTGTTAATGAATTGAGAAAGGAGAGAATTTTACTTTCTTCCGCTTCTGCAGTAGAGAGAATGTTATGTAAAGCTGCGATTAAAATCGGCGAATTTTCGGCATAAAAACTCTCATTACAGGGCACTAGTAACGAAATCCAGGTGTTAAATTTAGCAAAAAATCCTTTAACACGTGGTATCAGCCAGTATCCATGTGTTGTGCGTCCTTGATACCGAAAAATCGAATGACGGCAAAACACATATCTGTCCGTCTGTGAACAACGCCAACAGCTAAACCGATCAGTCGATTTTCTACACAACTGTAACTCTTCAATTGGTCTGGCTGATATCGCGGCCCCTTGAATTTGAAACCGATATTTTAAATTTGGGGGGTACTTTACATAAAACCCCTGGGACATTTTCACAATTTTCTTAAAAACGGCTTCATCGTATTTTATTAAATTTTGATGTTTAACAATGTAAAAGACGAATAAAAGAATGATGGAGTTCTAATTTTCATTAAAAACTTAATTTTTCGAAAATTGCAAAAGTTCAATTTTTTTTCGGATTATTCTCACAACTACAATTATGGAGATAAGATATTTTTCCTTAAATGAAATCTATTTCTTAAAGATAGATTTTGAAATAAGGTCATGTACAATTTCCATTTTTTTAAAATTACTCCATTGCTTTTTATTAAATGTTGTTGTTAGACGTTTAAGAAAATGGCTCAGGTCACCAGTTCATTAAAAAGTCTAATTTTTCAAAAATTGCTAAAGTTCAAATTTTTTTCAGCGTCTTCCTACAAATACAATTATGAAGAAATAGATGTTCTTTTAATGAAATCTGTTCCTCAAAGTTACATTTCGAAAGAAGGCCATGTACATTTTGTGTATTTATCGCGTATTTTAGTGTGAGAGTACGAGTGAGAACCTACGTGCTGTTTTAGCACCACTAGTATTATTTGACATAAGGGGGTCCCGTGGATCAACTGCCCCAGAACCCAGGTTTTTTTCTGGGCGCCCCTGGATCAATGTCTTCACTTCTACTTCCACTGGCCATCTCACTTGCTTCACGTTAAACTTTGTTCCATCGCGCGACTTTGTAAGTGAGGCTTTGCAAGGTCGCTTAGAGACAGCTGTTGACTCCCGTTAACCCAAGACCAATTTTCTGGAACATGACGTCATTTTATGTGGCTGAATTGTTCACTTTACGAAGTACAATAATGATTCGCCTCCACACAAAATCACGGAGTTTTAGACTCGAGCTAGATAATTACGCAAACATGGAGAGGAAACTTTCATTTTCAGCCTTTCAGATACCACAAGGTACTCGTCTACCTACATTTTAAAATTTGTATTTTGCCATGTAATTATGGACATGCTTGTGTGTTTTGTTTGAATTATCTTGACCTTGTATAAAGACTTGCTTTTTATCTCACATTTCTTTAAGAATAAAATATTGTATCTTCACAATTGTAGTTGTAGGATGATTTCGATATTTTTTTTTTTAATTTTCGCAAAATCATGCATTTTAATGAACATAAGACCTGTACCATTCTCTTAAGCGTTTTTTGTACTATTTAAGTTCCCAATTTAAACAAAAAACGTTGTGCAGTTTTTAAGAAAAAGTTGTTTAAATAAAATAAGAATTGCCTATGTTTGACACAAAATTTTGCAAAAATTGCCATATTTTTGAAAAATTGAACATGACCTTATTTAAAGATCCGTTACTGATGAACACGTTTCACTAAGAAATGAGAAAATGAATCTTCATAATTGTAATAATAATTTTCACACGAACGTCGAGTGGTAATGGTCTGTTAAAAAGTCTGGAACCAAGTGACCTTGAGTGCTTCACGCTGGTTTCATATCCTAGGTTATGGGTAAGCGGTAATAAATTAGTACGTGTCTGAAAGAAGTAAACGGTAATCTAGTCCTCGAAAGTAATTCATTAAGAATTATAGGACAAATGGTAAATAAAACATATTCAACGCTGCAACATGTTTTTAACAAATTTAAATTTAACGGTTCCAAAAGGAATTTGCTTTGGAGAAGGATGAAATCAAGTTTATACGCGAGGGAAGGGCTCCTTACTGTAAGGGACATCAAGACAAACCCTAAATCAAGTGTACCAAAATTGGGCATTTTGGTGAAACGTGCCACAGATAAAGAAGCTAGTCATTTCACCTTCCGCCGCATGCTCTAAAGCCATGAATGCCATGGAAGAATAGTCACGCTCTAGGACTCAAGTTTGCAAAACAGTAAGTTTATAAAGATCAGGAATCCTGTTCTTTGGAGTGACCTATGGTGTCTGTTTTTATGATGTCCTTAGGGTTTGGGAAATGCCAATATAGACAATAATATGGTTAATACCCGGCCTACAGTAAAACAAGGAGACGGATCAATCATGCTTTGGGACTGCATGTCATTGAACAGTATAAGAAACCTCCATTTTATCGATGGTACAATGGACAAAACATTTTATAATCATATTTTAGAAACAGTGTTCATAAATTAGAAATGGCATCTTTCCGAAAGATAACGACAGAAAACATACTGCAATAATTTACAAGGAATGGCTACTTTGGAATGTACCCAAACAGATTCATACTCCTCCACAATTCGTTCATTCAAACCTAATAAAACATTTGTATATTATTGAAAGTCAGAACAAGAAGTACAATATTACGTTGAAAAAAGACGTAAAGAAAATTGTTTTGGAAGAGTGGCAAAAAATTAGTCCGGAAGATTTCTAGATGCAAAGCAATTATCAGAGCTAAAGAATATTAAACTAAATATTATAACTTTGTTTACTAAATTCTTGAACTTTTTTCAACGTTTATTACAAGTGTTTTTTATTTCTTATTCATGTTCGAAAAAAAAAATGGTTCAAAGAAATGTGACATGTTTTTGTTTGTTGCAATACATTTTTCTGTTTTTTCTAATTGTTATGTCTTCGTTTGGTGAATATACTTGTATACATACAAAAAATGCACAACTATCGAGAATTAAACCACTTTTTATTCTAACTAAATTTTGTGTATCATTAAACTTCCCAAACGTTACTGTACGAACAAAACTGGTTCATGTTGTATCTTTCAGTCTCCTTTACAACTTCAAATTCCTCGATAAATGTATTATTATTTCTTACTGAGCGTAATTAGCCATGAACTCACGTATGCATTTGAGAACGTTTAGTTCTGTTAGTTGATTCTTCGCTTTGAATTCACCATTTCCATCGCTTTAGCACCAAATGTCATGTCTATATACTCTTTTTAGTAGTCTTTGGTCACTGACGATCCCTTTACATTGGCATATAAACATATTAGAGGGAGGGAGATTTTATAAGAAAAATAAATAGTGTGTGTAAGACGAAAATTACCCTTAACTGAAGAAATAAAAAAAACATTAATGATTTTCTGAGTATTTAATTAAGAAAAATATTTCAAGCGTTTATCCTTCCAAACGACTGCGCTCTAAAGAAAACAGTTTCTTGAAGAAAAGATTAATCAGCCAAAGAGTCACAACATGCAACACTGAAAATAAAAAAACAAAAGATTATTGATTCATAACAACACTTCTGTTCTAACGAAAATTGGAGTAAAGGACTATAGTAGACAAGGGAAAATCTTAGGATAACGTAAAACTGTTCCACTCTTAAAGTAGGTCATTGTAAAATCCAATAATGTGTATTTGAGACATCAGTTGGTGTCAATGTATTGTATTTCCTGTTGCGCATATTTTAATTTTTTTTATTCTTTTGTGAATAACAGAGCATTTCTTTTAATCTGACTAAATACGTATTTTATTACTGTATAAAAATGGGCAAAAAAACTAAAGGATTGCACGTAATACAGCTAGTATATCATATACATTGAATAAATGTATTTTAATTGCATAAGGGAATGGGGCTAGTTTATACATATGTGATTTGTGTTTATACATGTGTGATTTTCTAATTTTCAACTTCTAACAATTTTCCCCCTTTTCTTATTCAATTACTAAAACGTATTTCGTGTCAAACTATTTGTTATATGACCATCTGTATGAACCAGTTTAACTAAAAGATACTGAATCTATCAACATGTAAATGTAAGTACGTAACAGAAACTACCCAAGGGACCAGCTACTGTGATATCCCAAACGGTTTAGATTTATTTAGTCAAAATCCAGTAAGAACGTATTGGACGTATGGGGAAGAAGATAATCTGCGCACGTTTTCTTGAGTTCCAAAATCCTTTCCCATCATTGTAACTATAAATAGTTGAAAGATGAGTCCAGGTTATAGATAAATAAATAAATAAACAAACATAAAATTTTTAAAAGTGCGAGATAAGCGATATTTGAAAAAACTAGACATTTTCTTTCCCGAGTAATAGAAAACGTATTTGCAACGGTAAACGACCGTGATAACCCTATCGGATGAGAATATTATTACTTTCTCGCTCCTAACAAGGTAAAGAAAAATGTATGAAATCGTGCGCCGGATGATGACGAATATTCGGCAGAAAAACTCTAATTGACGGGCCCTAATGACGAAAAAGTGGATAAATACAGTTTTTAAACATAGAAAAAATTATCCTCTAGCACGTGGTGTACCCAGAATTCATGTTTTTTTGGGTCCTAGATTTCGAAAAATCGATTGACGATAAAACGTCTGTCTGTCCGTCCGTTGTGATCAACTCTAGCGCCTAAACGGTTCAGCCGATTTTATAAAAATTAATATTCCCTGATCGATCTTAACGAACTGGAGGCTTTGGGAGTTTCAAAACGAATATTTTTTTTATTTTGGAGGAACTTTTTTCCTGAAGCAGGCATTTACGCTTTTACGCTTCTGCCCGAGTTTGCCCATCTGGGCGGGGCTTCTGTGGTGTAGAGATATGAGTGTCGACAAGTTAAGTCTGTGGTTCTGAGTTCGTGTTTCGGAGCAGAAAAAAAGGTTGCTGGTTGAAAACACATTTGCAGGTTTACGAGGAAGTATAATATATCGGAGCAGTTAGAAATAATGCGAGAAAGTAAGTGAGTTTGCAGTACCACTCATTGTTAGTTGTGAAAGAAAACCTTGATCGTTCTTTAAAAATACAATATGACGTCTACGCAAACATAATGTCACACTTGCCCACGACTAAGATGGCTATGATGAGGTTCATAGTAGTTATTCCTTTATTCATGGAAGCCATGCCGTGCTCCATCATCACGTGTTCTAGGGCATAGAGGATTCCGCCATAGACGCTGACTCCGGAAATGCAGATCCAGGGAAGCATGAACACTCGATTATTCTGCAACAATCGAGTGAACACTACCGTACCTTTTCGTTTACAAATCAGAAGGTTATTTTTGTAAACTAGTATATTTGTTATTTTTTTTATTTCTTGGCGCGTGAGGACCTGCCTTTACGATGCAATATCTCACGGCATTTAACGTCCTTTCCGGTCGTGCCGCTAGATATCGCATGATCGCGACTGTATCGAGCAGGCGACATCTAGCGGCACCACTGAGAAAGACACGAAATGCCGTGAGATGTTCCATCGTGAATACAGACCCTCACGCATCAAGAAATAAAAAAAAAACAAGTATAGATAGTACTACAACAGATGGATTCTCGATTATTGGTAACGGTTACTTGATCGACTGGTTCGTTTTCCGAGCGTTAGCCGATCAGATCATAATTCCCGTACAAGAGTAGTGTATTTTTTTTTATCGCGGATTTATGGTGGCGGTCTTCTTTCGCTGGATTGTGAGATCCAGCGTCGACATACACATCGTCTAGTAGGACTTTCCCCAACCAGGTATCTACCACCATCGGGGCTCAGGGACAAGCTCTAAGCTCTCGGCTTGTCTTCCGGCATGTGTGGAGGTGTAGACAAGGAAGAGGAAGGAAAGATCACGCGCGGCCCGTGGTCCGTTACTGTTCCGGTATTCGCTTGATGTAGATCGGAGAAATCGCGGAAAACTACCAATAAGAGCAGCCGGCCGCTAGAATTATCTTACAGACAGCGGCTGCATTCGACCTAGCGCACTAGCTAGTATCGCAATCCCAGCCACCGTCGGGATTTGAACCTAGAACCACCGGGTGGAGGAACCGCAGTGGCATCAATTATCTCATTAAATCTTATTATTCCACACTATTGCGGGTTTCTTTTGATCAACATGAAGTTTACGTTGTAAAAAATTGTGTACATTCACTTATTGAAGTTTACGTTGTAATTGAAATATCAATTCAAATCACTATGTAATCTTCAAGAAGCACATAACGTATACATATGTTTTATTTTTGATTTAAGAAAATACAACCATGTGTAGAAAACGTTTGACGGACTAAATATGCTTCTTCTAGACAAAGACTACAGGTAATCATTCCACATATCTTGTAAGTAACTTAAATAATTCGAAATTCAATTCAACTTTGCTTCGTGTACCAATTCACAACACAAATTCTTTCAATAGATCATTCACCATTACAGCTATCCGTGCCTGGAATATTCTACCAGCGAATCTAAAGCACTCAAATACTTTCCTTAAATTCAAATATGAATTAACTTCTTGGGTAAGGAATAATGATATATGGGATGGCGTCAACGTTTTCCTTAATTTCCAGGTTTCGCTCTTCCCAAGCAATAATATATCTTTCTGTATACAAACGAATGTATTGTTCCTAGTAAAATATATAACTATCGGTGCTACAGAATTGATCACACTTTCCCGTATTAGTTTTCTATTTTCTTTGGTCTCGCTTATCTATTGGAACTTGATGATGAATGATAAAATAGACACACACGAACATACACAGACACACACCACACATCACACAACCAACCCGCAAACCTTTGGTCCGAGACAGCCACTGCACTACTGCCTTTGAGATTTCGGCCATCGGATCGGAATTATTGTTATATTGTTATTGTTATTATTATCATTGTTATTGTTATTATTTCATTGTTTCTTTAATTATATTCGAAAATAGATTTATTTGTAAAAAATGTTATATTATAAGTTTTAATTATTTTTATATTACCATTACTTAAATAAGAAGTTAAAGTAAATAATATTTTTACTTGACTGCGCGAATACAAAAAGAGTAATGTCATTGGTTTGGACCAGGTATGTTTGATCCACATGTCCTAGGGATAACCTATACTAGGTAGTATCTTTGATAATTTCGAAATTAGTTTTAATTTAGAGTAAATTGCATATTCTATTGCGGGTTGCCTACCAGCTGGCTCTATATTCTCTTCGAATCGCATTCACTGGTCGACTGTCAATTCCGTGTACAGCCACAACATAACACTTCGAATTGTTAGAATTAGATTCGAACGACATACACATTTAATAATACTACGAAATATATAATTTCTCTTAAAAAATCTCTATTCTAAAAAATATGGCTAATTAAAGAAGGAAGTCATAAATATCATCTACATCACAGTTACAGATAAACACTATTTAATAAAGATAATTATATGTTGGATATCGCTCCAAAGTAATTTGTGTCCTTTTGTAATTTTTTCTGCTCTCGTGTTCTAATCTTTTGAATTTTGTTACACAGATTTTATTTAGCCCATACATACACTAGAACATCGACATTTTTTTATTTTAGGGCCAGGAATGTGAGCCCAAATTAATTATTAATTTAATCGAAATAGTTATTTATTTATAATGAAATTTATTAGTTATTCCCGAGGTATTTCGACGCCGTTCCGTCGCGTTTCGACAGAAACCCAGCCCTGCTTATACTTATGTAATTGCGTCTTTATTTTTCGGACCATAATTTAACTCTTAAAATATATTTTATATTTGTGAAAATTAGAATAAACTTTTTCATTTAATATTTAAAAATGTAAAAGTAAATCTCATAGTAAAAAAATGCCCAAATTTTCGCCCGCCTTTCACAAATGCCTCCCTTTTACAATGCACCGCTTACACTATTTTTGGTTATATTTAGCGCTGCCTCTGACTTAAATCAACTGTAACGGTATCATCCACTCCGAAGGTTGAACGTCACATAGTGCCGTAACTAGTGATGTGTAAGCTCCTGATTGGATGCCACCGTTACACCTGATGTCATAATAATATAAAATAAATTGGCAGAATAGGATTGGCGCGGGCCTGTTGGGTAACAAGATAAGTTTGCTGAATTACGAGTTAGCTCTGTTCCAATAAATAGGTCAAGTTTCAAGCGAAAAGATGCAACGTTTTATTTCAAACAGAAAACTAGTCTAGTAAATTCTACATTTTTTTAAGTAACACATTAATCGTGCCACACGAAATCACAAGAAATGATTTCATATAAATAACCCCCTTTCGTGTGTACATAAAAAGATAACACTTATTTCAACAGTTCCACCGATAACATACGACTCAATATAATTTTTTCGATGTTTTGGCGATGTCAGGATCGATCTACAGCTGCGTCAACTAGATCTATCTACTGTTGTGTTACCAGAGCTCTGTAATAAGCGTTTTTCTGTCGAAAATTCGTCTTTTTTCCGCACTGAATTACTTAACTTTCTGTCAATTCCGTAGCGAGATAGTAATTCCGTAGCTTTGAGAAAGGCACACTATAAATTTCTGGACTTCTGTCGCGTGCCTGTGATTCCATAAAACTGTCACCGCGATCTGTTAGCCAAATGACGAACCCTGAACTATATTTTCACGATTTTAGCGCTGGATTGTGTATTGGACTCATTTCTTGTTGAAGGTTAAGTCACGCGAAATCAAAATGCGCGTGCTCATGGTACATGGTAAAAACCATGGTGGAAAGAAGAGGGATAAACGTGTGGTAGAAACGAACATGAGATTAAATTCAATGCACGAGCTTAGATATGCGTATAATAAGGCGCAGAGGCCTGGTCCCAAATTTAAACTGCGAAATATTTTTGTGGTAATAACAATAATTAAGGAAACATTTTTAAAAAACCTGGCATCAAAATTATAAAACAAAGATTAATTATAAATATTGATGTATATTATTCTTATTAACTTTATTATTACTGTCACAACTCACCCTACGGGCGCCAACTGCAAGCATGTAGCTCGCTATGCCCAAGAGACCGTTGAACAATACTATGATCAAATCCAACACCATGAAGGCTGCAACAAACAAGAATCCGTTAGCATCGAAAATGGTAATGTACAACAATGTCATACATAACCACATTCCCGTTACAAAAAACAAAACTCCGTGCAAAATGGTCTAGTTTTCTTGTTATTTGGTCTTACAGCCATGCTCGAAGCGGTCTCCGTTCGAAAATGAACATTATTTGAATGCAATTATTATAATTAACACATAAATTTATTTCTGTTTACAGGAATTATAAATGACCCTTTCTGCTGGAAGAAATAGTTCATAAAATGGTATTTTAAACCACAAATGATGACGTTTTAACATTTTACGGCACAAACGATTGTGTCATTACACAATCAGCCAATCGCAGCGAGAGAATAGTGGGGAGGTAGCAGTAATTGAAATAACCCGACCACCATTTGTTCGCAGATATGTCAAATACCCGAGACGTCACAGGAAAAATCAAGTTTGATTTTTTTATAAATTTATAATGCTGTTATACCAAAAAATAGCGTGCCATGATTACAAAACTTTCTCTCCATACGAAGTACCTTATACGTGTGAGAAAGTAAAAAAAATAGTAGTCGCCCTCTAATAATGTAAGTATGTAATGAGAGCAGAAAAATGTTGCATTTATCGGATTATTGCAAAATAGCCAAATCAAATAGAATGCTGCCTCTTCTTACCGACGTGTAGCCTTCCATCGGCTGATTCAACATAGTTCAGCCGGATGACATCCACCATTTGAATGATGGGTTCGGAGTGTCGCTTCACGGCGCCCTCGCAGTCTTCGACCACCCTCCGCGCTAGCGGCAAAGGCGTCTCCCGGGGCCTGAGGGCAGGACGCACAACGCAAAACTGTTCATTCGGTGCTGGCTGCACCCTCCTCTCTCCCTCCCTCCTTTCCCCCCCTCTCTCTCTCTCTCGCCCTTCCTCTCTCTCTCTCGCCCTTCCTCTCTCTCTCACGCCCTTCCTCTCCCTCTCTCTCGCCCTCCTTCTCCCTCTCTTTCGCCCTTCCTCTCCCTCTCTTGCCCTCCCTCTCTCTCTCGCCCTCCCTATCTCTCTCTCGCCCTCCTTCTCCCTCTCTTTCGCCCTTCCTCTCCCTCTCTCACGCCCTCCCTCTCTTGCCCTCTCTCTCTCACCCTCCCTCTCCCTCTCCCTCTCTCTCGCCCTCCCTCACCCTTACTCTCTCACTCGACCTTCCTCTCTCTCTCTCTCGTCCTTCCTCTCTCTCTCAGAGGACACAAGTCGTAACATCAGGTATGAGAAATCTGTTTAAGAAAATCAAATATTTCCATTTTCAGTCAAAATGGAAACTCGTTTTATTGTAGTTTTTGTATTTTTTTGTATTTTTTGTATTTTTAGAGTCTTCCAGGGTATCTTATAAAGCCACTAACACCTCTGACATGTCCAGAGGCTATTTGGTTTCTAATGAATTTAAGCGTTAGCGATACTAGATACGACTTTCCTCCAGTTATCTAAAAAATGTATTAAAAATACATTAACGCGTTATTACTTACTTTTTCGCAAATTTTAAAAATAATCAACGCGAAAAAATAATGCATCTATGTATGTGCATACTACGAGAGTGGGGCATAAGCATTGGCATTATTTTTCGGCGAGAACACGAATACGGACAGAAAATGTGAAATATAGTCGTGAAAGGACACGTTAAAACTAAGCGAATGGACATTCATCGACACACCAACATTATGCTTCTCATAATAATTATTATTACATTATTTGAAATGTCAGTACTGGTTTCATGTTCCAAATCATTTTACCACATACGAGTTCACAGTAAAGCATTACATAAGTTCTAAAGGCCTGAGTATGCAGGTGCACGATTACCGCAAGTGTCACATCGGTTCGCATACTCATATATCGTCACGTGCGTTGCTGATCATTAGTAGGTATGCGTCCTTGCAGAAACCCTCCCGTCCATCTCGCGACTGTTGGGTATGGATTGGATTGGATTGGATTGGATTGGATTGGAT
>BOPP01000154.1:1406145-1449606 GCA_017312745.1 Gryllus bimaculatus
GAGAGAGAGAGAGAGAGAGAGAGAGAGAGAGAGAGAGAGAGAGAGAGAAAGAAAGAGAGAGAGAAAATTCTGAAAATCGGGCTGGTCGCAAAATAAATTAATCATGAAACTGTATACAATCGAGAGTAAAAAGAAAAGAAATGCACATACAGATGACAGTTTCATTACATTATATATTGTCATATTATGACAATATGTATGTACAAGTGGAAATACATATATACTCACGTGAAGATAAACTTACTCACGCTTTGTAGTACGTAAACGCGCATTCCTGTGTGTGTGTATGTGTGTTTATATATATATATATATATATATATATATATATATACACACACACACATAACGCTGGCACACACACAAGCCTGTATCTATTCACTCACAAATCATATACTAACAACTACGGATCAAACTTACCTAACACCAAAATGTAATGATTCACAATACCTATAATTATTACATTTTCTAACATGTGAAACCATCGCTAACATAGGTCAAAAAATTAATAAGTATCAAAGCAAATTAAAATTTCCGATCGAAAGATGTAAATTAGAATAGCAATAAGAAAGACGGGAAAAGAAACAGTAGGAAGAAAAGAAATCTCTTCCATTTCACTTCACTTCACAGCACGTAACCTAAATGTTAACAATACTTTTAACTGCAGGCTACACACTATATTTATCGTGCCTTTCACTACACGTTTTCTCATTATTAGCTTTTTTTTTATAATTTTCCTAAAAACCGGCAGTTGGAAAGGAAAGGGTTCAAAAACTGCCACAGACAGGGTACTACATCTCAGTCGATTGAGCTGACGTTTCGGCCATCGTGTTGTGGCCTTCTTCAGAGCTATACCTCTCTCTCATTAGTATAGCTCTGAAGAAGGCCACAACATGGTGAAGTATCCAATGACTGCGGCCTCGGAAGCCTACGAACACATGCAACAGACAAATTGTTCCAACCTACTATTCTTCGGTTTGAAAGGGAGAATTTGTCTTCACCCATTATTTGTACTCTTATTCTAATTTTGTGTTTGTTATCAAATCTACTTAAATTATCCAAGAAATTAGCCTTCCCAAGATTTCTTGTCATGCAGAGCAACCAGAGTATGATTTATAAACTGTGCAAAGACGTGCTCTTTTTCTTCTGTGCTATGATTCCCAATGATGAAACCTGTTTCTCCGAAATGTGTATTTTGCCCCTCTGTCTTGTATTTTCTCTTAACTCTTATTCTGTACTAACTAACAAGCGAAGTACAAATGATTTTTTTTTACATTCGTATTACATTTTATTAAACATTTTTCATGCAGAAATACATTGATCAAAAACGTTTTGCTATTATGTGGTCCGTGCCTCGAGGTCAGGTGACCAACTGCGGGAAAAGGTAAAACATTACGAATTAGTCGATTATTTTGATTAAGATTACGATAAAATAACGATTAAGTCGAAAAATTACGAAAAAAAATGTCAAATAAAAAGGGTCATTTCCTTTTGTCATGTAATTAAACTCTACGCTAAACGGCATTGTTGTAAAGTGAAAAGAACAAAAAATGGCATTTCATTACATTCTTCCCCCTACTAACAACATTTCGCTCACCTTCGTGGAAGGAACGGGAGCGCCACTGACGTAGTATGAGGCCGTGACCAGAGAGTCTCGTATATCTGAGGCCATAACTGTCTGGACTCGCGCTCGCCTCGGCGGTGTTCCATATGTGACGCTGTTCGTCTTCAGAGTTACAGAAAATTTGTCGCGGTTTACCCGACGCTGATGTGTGCCAGAAAACTTGACAACATCTTCACATGTTTTTTCGTACACCTCCGTGATGTTTTTCTTTACATTATTCCAAAGGAAATTGTAGAGGTGTTGATCTTCGAAGAAGGACTTGTAGTAGGAGCCTCTTGAATAGCGATCAAAATCGTTCATGAACACACCCATGAAGTAGTAGATGAATAACATCGCGAACAGCTGTGGACGTTCAGGTTTCGTTTTAAGGAAGATACAAGTAACATTCATCACTAGAGACAAAAATCACTACTAGTAATGGACATTTTTACATAAATGTCTCTGAACAGTGAAATGTGGTCGGGTAAACAGTACAGTGATTGGCCACTCCAACTATAATTTAAATTTCCGTTTGTTCTAACACCATGTTACAACAGTTTGCGTATAAATGGCGCAAAGGGGCGCTTTCTGAGAGTAATGTAATATTTACTTTGACCACATAAGTGTAACTGTTGTCAATATGGCGGATGTTTGTGAACAGTGCGATGCGTGTTCATTGTTAGTAAAGATTTCTTAAGAATTTCTTCCAAAATCAGATATTACCAGCGCACGTTTTCTTAAGCCCTCGATTCACTAGATGCGAGAAGAGTGGGAGGTTTGATTCTTTTGTTGACAGAACTATTATATCAAATCTGTAGCTCGTTTTACAATGCAAAATTAAGTTTCTATTAAGTGGGAGTGAATATTTCTGATACCAGATTTTGTCAACAGCGCGCGTTCCTATTATTTATTCCGAATCTAACTAAGGTAGTGGAGGTAGGTATTCCACGGCTCAAGAAAACGCGCGGGTATAATATCAAACGGTACTGTTTGTTGATTACGGCGGTAAGTAAATCACATTGATAAGTCATAAAACAAAATCTAATTGAGTGTTAATGATATCAGCAAAAATGAGAAGTATAGCTTTGAATATTTAGTGACATAGAGCGGCGACCAATGACTGTATACAGTATACCCTACAGTTCTCTCCCTCCCCGACTCCCAATCCCCGTCCCTGTACGGGGGAGAGGAGTCGCAACTTAACAACAAACCACGGAAAGAAAACAAAAACTGGACGAAGAGTCTCGCAAGAGACAGGCGTGCCATAACAAAACCTCTACGATCACTCACTCACTCACTCATGACTGTATTTTCGATAGTGTGTGGATTATGTTATTGGCCACTCTGCTAATGATTGTTGTCAGATTGTTTTTAATCGTAGTTTTATATGAATGCACACAGGTATATCCTGCGTGGGCCTGAAATAGATCTTACAATGCCAAAAAAGCGGAAACAGAAGTATGATGCAGAAATCACGGAAAATTCCATCAAATGTGTTAAAACTAACTACATCTTTGCGTTTTGCTGCAAAACCATTTAGTCTTCTCAGAACAAGTTTGAAATTTCATTTAAACAATCCATATCACAAAATAGCACTAGGTTTTGATAATGTATTACATGAAGAAGAAGAAGACAGACTTGTTAGGTGGATACGCAAAAGCTGAAGGATGGCAAAATAAATGATCCTACAAGGGTGTATATTGGACAAGAGTCACTATTTTTAAACTTGTCCAATTACTAGAAAGGTTTTAGCTGAAAAAGGAAATACGAATGTTTACGCAGTTAAACGAGGAGCTTCAAAAGACAATATGACAGCCATGTTCTGCTTATCGATCTATACAAACGGATACCAGAAAGAATTGCTGAAACAGACCCAGACGGCTGAGAGATTTGAAAGAGTGACAACGGATGGGTGACAAGAGAGGTATTCTACGAATATATTTGAAATGTATTCCGTCCATGCTATTTTAAAAAATGCTATCACACTCTCTGTGACTGTGACACACTCTGAATTCATAGACGGCCAGAAGACACATCTGACGTATGAATTGAGTCGAAAATGCTCAATTTCAAAATAGAGTATTATTCAATTTTCCCCAGAGAGTATTTTCCCTAATAGTACTTACTATATAAAATATTAAAGATATATTAAATCTATATCTTTCTAATTGTGTTTTCTTGGGTAATATAATAATTGATTCATTGTAATATAATGTTAATTCGTTGTTTGTATTGAAAATAATTCAGTAGCCATGTTAGCCAACCACTGTTATCATGTTAGCCAATCACTGTACAAAATGACACGTTTTTATTAAAAACATAATTAATAACGTAATGTTCTTTAATTAGATCGCTGGTGAGTTAGATACCTTCTAATAATTTAATATGGTTAATTAAAGGTGTATCAATAATTTATTTTGCTAATGATCATTTCGATTGCGTAGCAATCATCCTCAGAGCTTGTAGCTTCCGACTTTGTTTTCGGCCCGGAAGGTGTAAGCTCTGAGGATGATCGCTACGCGATCGAAACAATCATTAGCAAAATAAATTGTTGATACCAGACAACACCTTTAACTAACCATATTTAACGTAATGTACATTTTTCAATAGAAATTACGGTTGTGATAAGTAGATAGATCATTGGACAGTAGAAAGTTACTGACAAATTTTCAAAATTTTACTTTTCAAGCGCGTTGATACTGTCACAACTGTTAAGTGGCCAATCACTGCACCGTTTACCCTAGTGTTTATGTGAATAGCGGTTGAGAGCAGGTTAGAAGTAGGGAAGTGGGCGATCAAAGCCAATGCAAATAGCTATAGACATTCAGGTTTCATTTTGGGGAAGATGTATGTGGCATTTGTGATTATTTCTCTATAGGAGTTTGATCTTCAAAAGGTTGAAGTTGAATTTGGCACTGATTGATTTTGGCTCTCTTTGCTCATGCAAACATGGTTTATGCCTATACTTATCCAGTCTATCAGAATACAAAGAATTCAAAATTCATGACTTCGTTAATCTTATTTAATTATAAAATACGACCATGTTTCGACATTTTCGAAATCAAATTGGTTAAATATGAGATAAAGGTAGATTGTTCAAATTGTATTATTAACTATAACTGTAAATTCTAAAGGCATCCCACCAAACCTGCGAAATACTTTATCATTTCTCTCAGACTACTATACGTGAATATTACTCATTACGAGATCATCGAATGAGTGATAGTGATAATGAATGATCACCTATGAAATACTTAATAATTTCTCTCGGACCACTATACACGAAAATCACTCATTATTATCGAATGGATGATAGTAAATGATGCTGAACGATTCAATGATAATGAATGACTATCGAATGATAACCTGCGAAATACTACATCATTTCTCTCGGACCACCAAACTTGAAAATCACCTATTACGAAAGTGTTACTTTACTTTTTCGAAATTTCGAAATTCCTCAGCTCATATCGTCACCTCGGCAGGACACATCTCAATCGTAATGTAACTCTCTTCCCACCAGTTGAAGCATACACATGCTTCGTTTTATGTTCGTGGAGTGGGAGAGCTGACATGTGTAGTCATCGAGTGATAAACAGCCTAGAATGATTTTTGCAATGGAACAATTCTGAAAAATTTAAAAAAAATTACGACCATCATCGCACGTCGACGTTAGAATCTGTTTTCCAGCAACCAAGTATTTCAAGAAAAATATCATTTCACTTGACCTGGAAGTTCTCAATCACATTTCTACACGCGCATGTAAACCGATTCCAATGCGTAAATAACTAGTAGTGCTACAAATGGCTCAGACTTTCCCGTATTAGTTTCCTATTTCCTTTGGTCTCGGCTAGATATTCGGACTTGCCACATACTACAAATACACGCATGCCCGAGGCGGGACTCGAACCCGCGATCTTCTGACCGAGCACTACTGCCGTACCGATTTCGGCTATCTGGTTGGCGGGGGCTGATTATTATTATTATTATTATTATTATTATTATTATTATTATTATTATTATTATTATTATCATTTTTTCATTATTCACAGTAAGCTACTTGGTCGGTACGTCAACCATCACACAGGAAAATGATGACCAGGCTGATGTGGTTGCTTTACTGAAGGTTCAGGTGGCTTCTGACAATACGAGCATGTATTCAAAATGACTGATTTTGGCATTTGTAAAATTCCTCGGCATCCAAGTAGACACTCCACTGCCAAAGTGTCATTTTCGGGATCACTCCTGTAGCTGACATTATTATAGGCACAGTTGTCACTTTACTGAAGTTCCATAGAGTTGCGACTTCAAGGGCGAGACCGGTATACGTCTGGATCTTCTCTCGATATTTTCCCGATATGCTGGGGGCATTGGGTCGATAAGGATCGATTACGAAGGTCGATATCGATAAGGAAAACCTGCTGATAATTTCTATCAATGGAAGTTATATCGGGTCTATTGCCGCCGACGTGTCTGTCAGTGATAATTGTTGTTATTATTATTATTATTATTATTATTATTATTATTATTATTATTATTATTATTATTATTACTTCTACTATTATTACTACTACTACTACTATTATTGTTATTATTATTACGCGATACAAAATATCTTCCATGATTAAATCTCACCATGAAGATGACCCCGATGACGAAGAGGAGTCCGCGTAGTGGGCATATCTTCAGTTCAGGGGTGCACTTTATCATGCTTGCTGCGGCCTAAACGAAGCCAGTGATGTGCTTCCGCCTTCAGGCGGGCAGCGTAAACTCCCAGCTTTGCCACATGCTTTGAGCACTTGCAACAGTCGTTAAGTTAGCAGAGCAGGGTAATCAGTTGGTAAGAATTCTCTACTTTCTCGTATACTATTATGTAATATAAAAAAAAGTGTTGTAAAGCAGCGGCGATTTTACGGCAGAAAACCGAACTTGAACGACTTTGTTTACGCAAAATGTCCGTCTGTTCGTCGGTCCATCAGTTTACTGGTCTATGTACCTGCCTGCCTTCCTGTGTCTGCATGTTTGTCCGTGTCTGCATGTTTGTCCGTGTCTGCCTGTCTCTGTGTGTCTGCCTGTCTCTGTGTGTCTGCCTGTCTCTCTGTGTCTGCCTGTCTCTCTGTGTCTGCCTGTCTCTCTGTGTCTGTCTGTCTCTGTGTGTGTGTATCAATCAGACTGCCGGCATGTCAGTCTGCCGGCCTGTAAGTCTGTCTGCTTGTCTCTGTCCGCCTGTCTGTCAGTCGGCCTGACTGTCAGTCGGCCTGACTGTTAGTCGGCCTGACTGACTGTGTCTGCGTCTGTCTCTGTGCATCTGTCTCTCTTTCCGTCTGTCTGTCTCTCATATATTCGAATTGTTTTATTTTAATTACCTGATTATGTTTCCACGTAACTAACAAGAACGGCCAACTAGAAGGTATTCTGAGAATTCAAACTGCTGTGTCGCGGCATCCCCCTTACATTGAAACGTGTTAATTCTTCATTCCATCAAAAGGGCCGGAAGTCGTTTTTAAAAAACTGATTTTTTTTGTCAGATCTCATTTAATGAAAATTCTCTTTCATCAATACATCAAGTCTTTAGCAGTGTTAATTTCTTACAATGTTCAAAAATGCAGACTTCGCCAAAAATGGGATCCACATCAATTCCTTTCCTGACCTCCACTCGTATTGCATGTAAGGAAACATTTAAAGAAATTTTGAAGCAGTTTTTGAGATTTTTTTTATAAACTCCATTAACTTTAAGCTGATATTACGCAAGATCTGCTCTTTTTTCGAAAAATTTAACCATGACCTTTTTAAATATATAATTATTTAAACACAGTTCATTAAGATAAAAATATTTATCTTCAATACTATACTATAGCTTTTTTTTGAAATTTTCAAAAAACAGTGAGTTCGCCAAAAAAATGGGAATATTACTAGTTTTTGTATCGTCCTTTGAAACAGCGCAGGAGAAATTTAAAGATAAAAAGTGGAGATATAAAGATAAAAATTTGAAAAATATTTGCTTAAAAATTTACCGTATTCCTCGCAAAGTAACGCGAAAACGATTCTAATTTTCGAAAAAATGTACATGTCTATTTGAAGATCTGTTCTTGAACACATTTCATGAAGGAAACAATCTCTATCTTTACAGTTATAGATGAAGAAAGTCACCAAAACAAATTTTGAAAGTTTGAAAGTCTCGGAAAATCAGATATTTCAATGAAATTGTGCCTTGCCCTCTCTTTCACGCGGTCTATACGATATCCGAAGACGAAGTTCAATAAAAATTTTGGAACCATTTTTGGGAACATTTTGAAAATGTCGAGACTTCATGTTAAGTCCAAAATATCCGTTTCAAAATCGCTAGTCCTCGAGTTCGTTTAGATCGATTCGGGAATATCAATTTGGAGAAAATAGTCTGAACTCTTTAGGCACTAGCGTTGATTTCAGACAAACATTTTGCCGTCCACCAATTTTTCGGTATCAAGAACCCACAACACATGGATTTTGACTACACAATACATTCGAGAAAGGAATTTACAATATGAGGAACATGATTTATATACTTCTTCGTTACCACTAATAAGTCAGGGCCGGATTTACTTACTAGCAAAACAAGCAGTTGCTTGGGGGCCCCCATTCACCAGGGGCCCCACGTTTCGGAAAAATACGCATACCATATTTGTCTGTGAAATAATTGTTAATCAAGTAGTCTACTGTGTAACAAAATACATTACTATACTGCGTAAGCAGTATGCGAGAAAGTACAAACAGCTGAGTTCTTGATCTACCACGTCATTCTACCCGCCTAATGATTTAGATTTATTTAGTCAAAAAAAAAAAAAAAACCAGTAAAAATTGTATGTGAGGTATGGTGGAGAAGATTATCTGCGCACGTTTTCGTGAGTTCCAGAATCCCTCCCCATCATTTAAACTATAAATAATTTAAAGATGAGTAAAAGTTAAAGATAAAAACATTTAAAAAGCGCGAGATTAGCAATATTGTTTTTTTAAAAAAAATAGACATTTTTGTTCCAGAGTTAATCTGCATCGGTAAACTAATTGCAGGTATGATTTTCTGCATTGCTAACAAAATAGTAACTCGCCCTTACTCGCACCATTAGAAGCAAAAGGAGAGTTCAACAAAACAGGCGCATAGTGAAGCTACATTTACGTCCGGAAACAAAACAAGGCGGTGCCATCTGAGCATTTGCTTAATAGGTCAGGGAAAGTGGCCAAAAATCTTATCGAGATGGGTGATGATTAAAAAAACCAATGAGTTGTTTCCAAAGTTCGAAAGTTAGCGCACTGACCAGTATGCAACGTGTCGACCTTCGACAGATTCACAAGGAAAATCTAATTATAAGACCAAATACTCATTTTCCTCACCTTTGGTGTTTCGTTGTCGAATAATTGCAATAGATCACAGTTTTTATATCAATTTTCTTGTCATTCCTAAAAGATGCGCTAAGCTGTTTCTGTGGATACGAGAGCTGTAGTGAAGTATGTTGAATTGGTGTATTTTTAGATACTTCAATAAATGAGCGGTGACGTAAATTTTAATTGTTACCGATACAGCCAGAAAATTAGTTGATGTATCTGTAAACGTTTATTTTCTATTCGATCTACAATTCTGTCCTATATTTTCGCCTCTATCTCTTCTTTCTCCCCGTCCACATTCACTATCTTTCACTCTCACACTCACGCTTTCTCGCACTCTCACTCTCTCCCTCCCCTCTCACTCTCTTCCTTACACATGCGGCCATACACATATTCATAAATGAGTTACGTCTACAATACTAGTTTAAAAGGCACGCAGAAATTGAAAGGAAACAATGCAGCCTTCAGACTTTAGAGAGGTGTCCATGGTTTCTTTAGATACCCAGGAAATCTGGAAAATCAAAAAAACAATAGAAGTTGTTTCTTTTTTGACGAAATAATACAAATAGTTTATTGTTATTCCGTGAATTCCCGTACTGCGCCCACCGATTGAATTATCGTGTTTTTCCATCGAGATTTTGTGACTGTTGTTGATAGGCGTTTTTAATGCACAGATATATGTATCCCAAATGTTTATGTAGGAGCTTAAAGATGACCAGGACGTATTTAGTGTTTTTATTACAGTGCTTCATTAACGTTCTTTTTGTGTTGATGATTTTTTTATGAAATGCAGAGTTATGTTGTGTAACGCGAATGTCTATGTAAGAGATTAAAGAGACCTATAGTTAGAAATACAGCTGACCGTACATTTGAGATTTTATTGTATATGTTCCTTAATTACACTGGTCAAAGACCAAAAAACTATTTGTGTGTGTTCACATAATTCTTATCGAAGTGTACTGATTCCAAAAATAACAATAAAAAAGCCGTATCACTTTTTTTATTTACATTTTGACTTCCTGAATAGCTAGGCAAAAGTAGCCTCGAGCCTCTACAATCACATGAGGTGCAGAAAGTTCGAACGAGAACGTATTAGGACGACAAAATGGGTATGCACGCCGGGGTAAAATATTTCTACATTGTGATCCCTTCCACTACCGTGTATCGTATGGCGTGGCGGGTTCATTAATAATCAAAATATTATTACTCTTCCTACCCCGAGAGCACACGTAGTCTTGAGAGGTCACATGGCGGCCATTGTAACAAATCTTTTCGCTGAATTTGTTCGTTTCTTTGTTTTAATTTTATTAGGTCGCTTTTCAATTACTTTTTTTTCGGCAACAAAATTTAATTTGCCGGTGCCGGTGTATATTAATTTATAATTAAAATAAAGTTATAAATCGGGTCTCCATGTAAAGAATACGATGATAAACGAAGGAAATACATCAGAATCATCTCCGGCCAGGAAGTGTGCTCGATGAACTTAGTACAAAGTTTGTAAGTTATTTCACAATTTCGCTTTTAAAATTGTGATTACGAAAATTTTTCTTCCATGAACAAATCATTCAGCACAAAACATAGATTTTCAAAAAAAACATCGGATTCAACGTACCGTCGTTCAAAACACCAATGTTTTGAAACATTGACATCAATATCGCATCCATAGTAAGGAATGGCAGTGTGTAGAGGCGGATTTAACCAATTTATTTGGACGAGGCCATCATAGATTTTCGTTAAATAATTAATATTCGATATTACATTGGATATTACTTATGTAATTCATACATACTAATCAATATTTTTTAAATAATTTCATAATTCTAACGTAAGTATTAAATTCAATTCTACCAAATGAAACCCTAGGCCTATTGGGGGGGGGGCAAGTTTTACCAACAAATTAAAGCAGTAAAAGCGGGATACTAACTACTAAATGTTATGCGAAGATGGGCAGAATACTTTCAAGAATAACTGAGCAACCCAACCACAACACAGTGGAACAAGTTATGTGAGGACAGGACTTAGAAGTAAAGGAACCAACTAGAAACGAAGCATTTACAGCTATCAGGAAGTTAAAAAATAAGAGCACCGGGTGCAGATGACATTTCAGCAGTACTCATCAAGAATTGGTCTAGGGAATTATGGAAACATACATGATTTAGTAACATCCATCCAGATGGATGCATCTGGAATGAAGGGAGAATGCCAAAGGAATGGCGCATAGTGATCCTTCATACAGTATATAAGAAAGGAGACAGATTGGAGCATAATAATTGTAGAGGAATTGCCCAGTTGAAATCAGCATATTAAGTACTTTCGAACATTTTGGCATCCAGACTAGAGCAATATTATGAAGAAATCATTGGGGAGTATCAAAGCACATGCCAGAAAGGAAAAAGCAAGACATATCTTGTATTTCCATAAAGACAGATAGTAGAAAAAGAGTATGAACATAATTTAGAAATACACCATCTCCATATAAATAATAAACAAGCTTATGACACAATAGATTAATGAAACTAAAAGACATCCTGAATGCTTTTGAAATACCACAAAACCTACGATTAGAACAAATGACACTGGAAGAAATACAGAACTCAGTAAAGGTACAGGGGAAGTAACTGGATGTCTTTATAACCCACAAAGGATTAAAGCAGGAAGACATGCTCTCCACAATATTATTTAACCTGTTTAGAAAATATTATGAGAAGTATAGAAATTACTCCTAATGGCACTATAATTCATAGACTATTACAGATCAAGGTCTATGCTGATGTAGTGCTAGTAAGTAGAAATAGAGCAATGACTATTTCTATTTACTAGTAGTCTCTACCTTTATTATCTTTAAGTAGAAATAGATATTGCTCTATTTCTACTTTGAGGTACTAAAGGAAGAGACTACTCGTAAGTAGAAATAGAGCAATGTCTCCATGTTATTTAACCTATGTTTACAAAATATCATTAGCATAGGACTTAATGCTAAGCACTATAATCAACAGACTATTACAGATGATGGCCTATGCTGATGATGTAGTGCCAGTAAGTATAAATCGAGATAACATTTTGGAAGCAGAGCTAAGCAGTTCATGAATCAAACACCATGGATGGGCCTGGTAATCAATGAGCAAAAGACCAAGAACATGATCATATCAACAAGAACTAAATTAACATGTCATGTGCAATTGAGCAAGATAAAGTGGTCAGTACTTGGGATCCAGTGGCAGAAAATGGTATGGTGGAAGATGAAATTAAGGCAAGGATAGCAGCGGGAAATAGATGCTATGGGAGCATCCATAAAATATTAAAATCAAGATATATCTCCAAAGCCAAGGAAGTGAAACTGTACATAACAGTTATTAAAACAGGGTTTTTTGGGATGTTAAAGTTGAATGCTCACAAAGAAAATGGAAAACGAAAATTCTGAGAATGATTTATGGGTCTATTGAGATGATGTGATATGGAGGAGCAGGACCAACTTACAATTAATTGTACTGTATAAGCGCAAAAATATTGTTAGTGCTAAAATCAGAATACTGGAGTAGACTGGCCACGTCCATAAAATGGGTGACAATTGGGTACCAAAGAAAGTGTGTATGGGCAGAATGGAAGGAAGAAGAAAAGGAAGGCCTTATCTCTGATGGATTGATGCAGTAAAGGAAGAGTTAAGAACATTAGGAGTGAAGAGATGGTGTGGAAAATGCAAGATAGAAGAATAGCGAAATACCCTTATTGAGACTTTACACATCCAATTTTCACTGTTAACTGAAAATATTCAAAAATTGTAATAGTTTGAAAATTTTGGACCCCCTCGTACAACTCATTTGAAGATAACATATTTTTTCAAATAAAATTTGTTCTCAACACTTAGATCTTATGTTAATGTCAGGTACATTTCCATTCTTTTTAGTGTTAAGTTTTGAATCATTTTAAAAAACAAGATTTTATCAACAATGGCTCCAAATTCTTTCTTTGAATTTGGTTTAGATAGTGCTAAATGTACAGAAAAGTATGATAAAAACTCTCTTTTGATGTTATCTTTTGTTTTCAAAAGTTACTCAATGTATTATTATCTCACATTGTTAATATTAAATTAGGAGTTGTTTTTTATATATTATTGCGTTTGCGAGTACAAGTTAAAAAAATGTTGAATCAAGTTTCTTGAAAACTCAAGTTATGTTGATAAAACAATATTTTATCAAAACAGCTCCATATTTTTAAACAAAAATTTGCATATAGGACCAAGTTTTACTCTTCTGTAATATTCAGAAGTCACAATTCTATTCTACCATTTGAGGAATGAAACTGAAAAAATGTCTCACGCCACCAATACCTGGAAAGGGTGGGGTAATACCAAAAAGCCAGTCCAGACAATAGAATACGAAACTAACTAGTATAGAAAAAGCCTGTCATTCCATTAGCCCTCCAGAGCACTTAAAGGGTCTCAGGTACAGCAGTTTCTTAATACTATAAATATTTTCACATTCACATTACGTGCCATTTTAATGATACCCTCTGTTATGTTTATTATCTTATGACAAAGGATGGTAAGTGACGAGATTTTTTCATAATTTTTAACTTTTCTGTAGATACTTTTGCTATCCAATCTGAGACCCAGTGACCGTTTTCCCTTAATGATTCTTTTAAAGCATAAAACATGCATTTGTATGATTGGGATTTATATACTCATTCCAGACTGTTATTTACTTGGACTGTGCAAGTGACAAATCATGGCCACACTTACTTTCCTTTAACTCGCAACCTATGTCTGGAAACACCACTTCTTGGTTTGGCAATTAATGCTATAAAGAATGAAGATCTTGGCAGTAATGTTTCATGAGATTTTTTACAATTACTCTCTGAGCCGGCTTTTTAAAAACAATAATTATTGTAATGTTGCTGTTAGTAAATAGACAAAGCAGTCACCACTACCCCCCACATCATTATTACATTTTTGTTTTGAAGCATACTGGACAGAATTGCCTTAAGAGAGTTTTGTTTGCCTGCTCAAGTGTTTCTCTGCCTACCCACCCTGCGTGTGAAAATATTCTGGTGTGAGCCGCGAACCTGCCAACCTAAACTCTAAAATGGAGAAGAAGAAGAAAAAAAAAAAAAGTTGCTGCAGCTGCCAACCTAACATTCATATCCTCCTCTGCTGCCTCGATGTGCCAGCCACAGTTGTCTTGAAAGGAGTTGAATGCATGCGGTTGCCAAATTGCCTAAACAAGAACAAGTGCGCTCAAACACTGGTTGCATGTTAAGATGAAGATTCAGTATATGGAATAAAGATTTTTTTGGTTTTGAGATTCAGAGAATTTACATTAAGGCAAAACATGGGAAAAGCGAAGCTGAACCAGGTGTAAAAGATTTCATTCAAATACAGGAATTGATTTGTTACTGCTATTATTCAATGGTGGTTATAACATAACTGATAATTGTATACCCCCATACATCTAGCTGAATATCTAACGAAGAAGAAACTAACATTGATTGGAGATCTGCAAACCAGCACACATGGAGTATTATCCGACATGCAAGATTATAACGATAGAGACTAACATTTTGGAAGTTTTGAACTCCACGGAAATCTTACAATAGTTTAATACAAGCTAAGAACATTATTTATCTGCTTAGTTCTATGCATCACACCAAGTAATGATGAAAAAAAAGAAATCCATTATTCTCGCATATAACAAAACATAGTGGGTAGTAATGGAGAACAAGTATGTAATAAAAAATGGAGAGAGATTAATAGATTGATGAAGTCAGATAAATCTTAAAATCATGAATGGGTATAGACACAAAGATATCCTTAATTACACGTGGACACAACCAACCAGGAATATTAAGTCACTAATTGATTATGTTAAATTAATGCATAACAGAATTCCTCTGAAATGCCAAGACGTAAGAGTATTAAGAGAAGCAGAATGTGGTAGCTATTTAGTTAGAGCACCTATTTACTTTTTCACAAACCAAACTTCCAAAAGATCAAAATTCTAGAAACTCATGCCCATGTTAACCAAAAATATATCAGTTGGATAACATACAAAATGACTCAACTAGTTTCCTATATAAATTTAGATTGGCCAGCAAGTGAATTATATGAACAAATAAAAACAGTTATCCAAGAAGCAGCGTTTGAAGCATTAGGTGATAAGTCCAAAATAAAGGAAAGAAAATCATATTGATGAAATGAGGATTTGAAGCAATGATTGAAGGGAAGAAAGCGAAATATAAAAAATGGCTAGCTCAGGAAATCTAAACAATACAATAGCGTATAGTAATATCAATGGGAAGGTTAAAAGGGCTAACAAAATGCTCTTAAGTAAGTAGGTTAACGGGAAGCAATAGGTCTAGAGAAGCATGGAAATCAATAAAATAACTCAAAACAGATGTATCATGCAAATTCAGAATGTCACCAATCAATATTAAATATTGGGAAGTATTTTCAAGAACGTATAAGAGAGGATAGAACACCACAGACGTACGTCAGTATAGTGCAGATAATATATAAATTAATGAAGATATACCAAAAATAACTCTAAAAGAATTTAAGTAAGAGGGATCTGAGAGGGATGAAAAATAATAGATCCCTAGGCCTAGGAGGGAAACCAGTAGAACCGTTAACACAAGCTCCAGATCAAATGAAAGAAATTGTAAAACTATTTAATAAATGTCTCATTGATCAAGAACCAATTCCTTAAGAGTTGAAAAACAGCCGAATGGATTCATAAAAAAGGCAATAAAGAAAATTGTGAAAACTATAGAAGCATTAATGTCACGAGTTCAATTAGTAGACTGTATGGGCAAATAATTTGAAAAATAATTGAGTTAGAGATAAAAAATTTGGAAGATCAAAGTGGTTTTATGGCTAGCCGTTCATGTGAAGATATTATTTTCTGCATCCAACAAATTTTAGAAAAAAGGAAAGCCTGTGAATGAGATTCTCCTCTGTTGTTTGTTGACCTCCAAAAAGCGTGTAACAGCATTCCTATTAGCAGACTTTTTAAAATTTTAGAACAAAAATGTAATTTTAAATTAGTTAACACCGTTAAAAAAATGTACAAAGACAGTAACAATCTTGTGAAAGTAAATGGACAAGTATCAGATGATATAACAATTTCCAAGGATTAAGGTCTACTGTTATGTCCCCAACTCTTTTTAACATGTTCATGACTGAAGCTCTGAGACAATGGAGGAGGAAATGCAGTGTAATGGGAATGCAAATTGGAGAATCAACACTTGATGTTCTACTTTTCGCGGCTGATCTGGTCATCATGGCCGAGGATGAGTAGGATATTAACTGTATGGTTAGAAACGTTAAACAGGAATTTGAGCTATGCGGATTGCACTTAACTGTCTCCAAAATAAAGTATATGGTAACATAAAAATATGGAAATGATATGTATACTGGAAATGATAAAATACAATTATGCAATGATTTTGAATATTTGGGCTTGACAGTTTCAAAATAGTACACAAGTAATAAAGATATTAATAAGATAAATCAAGGGATATTAGTCATAAATATGCTTAATCTATTTCTGTGGAAGTCCCAGATACAAAAAACAACAACAGTAACATAATGGAAAGTATTGTCACATATGACTTGGAAATACGGGAATTAATCCCAAAACAAAAAAAGATTATTGAAAATACAAATGGACTGATGAATAAAGAGGAAACGGAAATTCAAAAGGATTTAATAGATACTGTGGAATGTAAACTGCTTCAATTGTATGGATATCTGCCAAGAGTGCCAGAAGAGAGGTGGCCGAAACAAGTATATACCATATTTACTCAAATAAAAGACAACCCCCTAATTCTGAAGTCGTCTCCTGACAATTTTTAACTAATTATTAGTCAAAATAAAATTACAAAACATTTTATTGACTAGAAAATTGCCTTGATGAGAATTTAAAGAGTTATTGTTCAACGATGATTTTCTTGCTCCTTAATATCATAATTGTAGTTTTGACACTATCCTTATCTTCACATGTATCAATGTTTTTTGTTGTTGTTTTTTTTTTCTTTTCTTTTTGGTCCACCTATGGTGTGATATTTTCTGATTTTGTAGGCCTCTCTTGAAAGTTTTGCGAACTCTATTTTGCATTGTTCATAGTAATCAGACATTCCCTTCTGTTCCAAGATTTTCTACCCGTCTTGCATTTGTTGATGGCCTGTTTGCGTTCTATCGCATATTTGTATTTTGTATTTGCCAGGCATCGAGCTTTCTTATAACTAACACTCAGCATCCAATTTCATTTGATACAATGCCATTCGGTTGGAGAGTCTCTTTACTAGGCCATCCAAAAACATTGGTCTGAATTACACGACTAATTCGCGGTGGATGCCAAAAATACAAACAAATATTATGTATTGATACGTGCAATATTTTCTCCCATCTTTGCAGTTTATTATTATGTCAACATTCACGAGTTTTGTGACATGGAACAGCAATGTAAAAACATCATTCCTAACCAACTAGGCTTAATCTGTGAATGTCAGACAACTCCGCATTTATAGACAGAAATTTAATTAAAAAAAAAAAAAAGTCTTATATTTAGGTAAATACAGTAAACGGATACCACTGTGTAAAAGATGGGGCAGACCATCAACCCCATGGGAACAAGGAATACAGACTGTGATGGGGCAAGACATTTTACACAGGATGATATAGTGGGTAGAGAAGGTTGGAAAAGAGGAACCGAGAAACATCAAAGATGAACTTGTTGATATCCCATGAGGGTATTATATAACATGATCCATGTTGCTGCTTTGATTGAGGAATTTTTTATGAAGTTTTCATTAAAATGCATCATGACTGATTGTAATATCCATGGAGAAAAGTATATATTTTAAGAAACTGGCAGACAAATTATTTCAAACGAGCGAGATATCTTAATATCCATAAAACATATTCAAGTTTTTGAGATACATAGGAATATAAGTTCAGAAGAAGCAATATAAAATTATTGTAAATTATATTTACGTCATCACTTTTCTGTGATTGAAAAAACAATTTTTGCAAAGAACATTCAAAAAACAAGATTCTAAATTACTGAAAATCAAATGTGCAAAATGCATAATGTATTAAAGGTTAATTTACAAGTTTATTTAATAATAAAAACATTCCATTCATTACTTCAATCCAACCCCAAACCAGTGTATTGTTTCGATTGGCCCTCTGAAACCCTTAAAGTGGAAAGTAGCAAAATTTAAGCGACGTGCATGAGGGGCTAGTTTACCATATAAATAATGGTAATTTTCCTGCACTGAAGGATTAGCACACTAATCGACCATATTTCCTGTAATTCAAAAATTTGAGTCACAACAGAAATCTCAAATGACAAAGTCTTCTGATAACTAAAGTCTAGAAAATTCTATGATGGGTGAGAATGAGCTTCTAAGACCATCTTTCACAAGTAACACCAAGGAATTGTTCACAACTTACCAGCTACAACAGAACACATTGATGTTCTTCAACCCCCATTTTCAACTGAACATTATGAATCATTTTTCACTATAGGATCTCTACTCGTCCAATTTTCAATGTGAATGCATCCACGTGTGTATCTGAGATTAACAATAGTTTAATTCCAAAACATGTCGATATTACAGTAAACCTGCGTTCCCGTAATTAACGTTTTCCCAGCATTTACATTTCTTGTTGGTCCCATCAATATTCGTGTTATAAATACCCCACATTTAAGATGGTTTAATTTCGATTTTCCTGCAATTTACAAGTTTGCTTGCCACAACATCTGGAAAGCACTTTGCATCATGCACAATGCACGATAGCCATATCAGAAAGGCTGTTGAAATGGTGCAATATTGCAGAGTTATGAAATGTTACAAGACAACTAGAAAATTTAAATACAGTGAAAATCGTTATTGAGCAGCTACATCTACACAAATTTTCATTTCATGACATTACAGAGGTATTTAAAAAGTAGAAAAATTGACTGATATGTGTTGGTAGAAGAACACAAGGTCTTTGCCCCACAAGCGGTGCATTGTCTGGCATCACTTAACGCTCATGACGCCAGCTGTGCCAATGCCTGCACACACGAATCCATTAAGTGCATGGTAGATTAACAGTATCTTTTGCAAAATGACACACGAGTGCTCTTGGTGACATGAATTGTTGTCAACACTAGTCGCCTAGTGGGCATCGAGCTTTGAAAGCTAGAAAACTTAAAAGTTGTAGCTTGAGCTGTGGGCACTACTCATGTCAAGAGCCTTGTGTGCCATTTTGCATTAGATAGTGTGAATCAACACCACCTGTTGTGACCTGTGCACAGGCATTGATGTAGCTGACGTCATCAGCATTAGGTGACGCACATTAATGCAACATCACGTGACAGGCTTAAGAGAGAGAACCTCACGATAATTTTATATCATCCTCACTCACAGCTTCACACTTTCTCATTCAGAAATAGTAATTTCTCCCCATCCTTTACTAGCTCAAACATCAGAGTATGGAATCCTCCGTACATTTTTAACTGTAAATTTGTTTCCTGAACCTTTCTATTATTTCATAAATATATTTAAATAATAGTTAGTTGGAAATCGATATGAACTGCCGAAAAATGTATTTTTTTGAGTTGGGAAAAATGTAAAGTTCAGTTTGTTTTTTTGCTTTTTTCTTTGTGTACAAATACCATTTCCCTTCAACCAACAAGTACATTGTTGCATTGTCAAAGACTTCCATAAGTGGATGGCAGGGACTTGTGGAAGTGTCATTGCAACATTTAAAATTCACTTTGCTTCAGTTAATACATCGATTTCCAATGTCACAAATTCTCCGATTTCTATTGGACCATGTACTATTATTTGTTATGTGTAATATTGCATATTAAAGCATATTATAAAATTGGTTGTACCTAAATACATTTTACTATACTCATAGTTTTGAAGAAAAAAGGCATTTCCCCTTATTTACACTTCCCCCAATGTACACCATTTTTACTAGGGTCCCATGAAAAAAGTAAAAGATGTGTTTTCTTTATATTAATGAATAATACATCGTTTCATAGTTGCACCAACTTTCAACAATTTTTCAAAAAGATCTAGAGTGATCTTTGCAACATCACCATAAAGGAATAACATGGCTGTAACAAATTATTTCAATACGGAAGTGCAAAACAGTTTATTACAACAATATTTATCCAAATGTTTTCATTTACACAAAAAAATTAGGATTTTACCACTGTTGGAAAAAATATCCTTTAAATCAGTTCCATAAACAAAAAGCAAGGTACTTGGCATGCACAAGAAAAAGAAAAACCTTTTAGAAACATTTTTCATTTATTTTTGAAGCAATGGATATTATACAATTCTTAGAACTGGATCATCTGGCCCTAAAAAAAAGAAAAGAAAAATTGCATTAGCATCTCCATTAAATATAAATTAGAACAATTAAGAAAAGCTCCACTTGAGAAACAATTTTATATTGGTGACATATGGGGTGAAAATGGTGATAAAGGACGTGTAAAGAGACTTTATATTTAGTCATGATGCAGGCTAAATATAAAACGAACATTGGCTGGTAGATAATTTTATTAATTAATGAACTCATTATTTCCTATTCTCATTATTCAAGAACTTGAAATTAGCATCTTAACACATTTCCACTGCTGAAACTATCACTAAACAGACCAAACTGCCATGAACAATTAGAAAACCCTTCAAATACACCTGCATTATTTAAATTCTTAGGAATACAATAGATCAAAATATACAAAGCTTTCTAAACAACTGTTTAATTCTTTAGCCCTCTAGTATGCATCTAGCAACCTTGAGACCACTCTAGCAACATACCGGTGATTAATGCCAGAAGGAACCTTAGTTTAAAGAATAGTGATTCTGAGGAGCAAAATGTGTAGCATGTGCCTGCCCATAGAAGTGAAATTTTCTTCACACCTAACATGTTAAGAAAGTTCATTGCCAAACTTTGCAGTGTATATAAGAAGTAACCTTTAGTTCCATGACTGCTAACAATCCTCGTATTTTCCCAACCACAAAATACCAAAATTTTGCCTCATTTCTCCTGTAGTGGCCACCCTGATTGAAAACAATGTTTGGCACACAAATACTATGTCACAATGTTGTGAATTACTTAAAAAGCAAATTAAAAATTAAAACATGTCAAATTCAGAAATTTGTGAAATTAAATATTAAGATTAAATACTATTACCTTTTATAAAATTTCAACTTATTACTCAAATTATATTTCCATAATAATTTTCCCCGTGTACATCCCCATTTAAACTGTTTGCTTTACTACAAGGGGTCTTTTAATAAACATGAATTTTGTGGCGGGCATGTTAAGTCATTTATTCTCTCACAATATATCATTAAAGTGACAAAACTCTTTCTCACCTTGCGTTTCTTGTCACCTCCAAGTTCAAAATGTTTGCAGCGCTTAAGGGGCACTTGCTTTCTGTACTTGCATTCTGAGCATTCCATTCTGAGCACGATTTTCTTGGTGGTTTTAGCCTAGACAAAATAAAACATTTTTTTGTAACGTTAAACATATACAACAATTAGTTGAAAGTTATATCAACCTTGTACGTGATGAATGAAGGAATTTAATAATTTCAATTTGTTGCAACACAACTTCATTCATCATGTGTGAGATCATAACCTACCTTTTGACGGTACATTTTGAAACCTACCACTCAAACAAACAAAACGTTCAATACTATAAAATGTACTACAAAAAAATATACCTTGTTCTATTTTAAACACACTAGTAATGTCGCAAATGATGAAACTGCATTTCATTTCAAATGTAATATTCAAGAACAAAACTAATATTCTAGTTTTGAAGAGGTCAATCATTGGATGAAATGTTAGCATCATGATTAGTTCCTCCTGCAAAGAAACGTGTGCAAAAACAGGCCTCCCAATTGACACTTCGCACAACTGGCTACCATGTGTTCTAATGGTAAAACGAACAAAACAGCAACGGGCTCTTGCTGAAAAATATGTTTTGAGAGTTTTGTAATGTGTAGCGATCGTAGGGTTGCCCTCTTCTTGTTCGGCATGTAATTATTACAATAAGAGTTTCATGAATTCAAGCTGTGAAGAAAAGTAGTTGGTGGAGTATAAATAAGTTAACAAAATAATGACATCATGCGAACTCCAACATTTCTTGCTCACAATGATTTCTGAAGGTCACATACGATAGTTTGAAAAACATCAATTTTACAAGTGTTGACTAAGAAACAAGTCTTATTTATAGGGTTTTTGTTGGTATATGAGGCTCTGAGCATATTACAGTAAAAAACACTTGTAGTTCTAATATTGATAGCAGGGACTCTGAAGCAAAGTTGCTGAACCAGATGAAGACTCTCTGTGATTCCATGAATTAATTTGAAAAAGAAATAAGAGATTTATATTTTCTATAAGATTTAAGTGTATGGATATGGAGTGACTAAGCTATTGCTGGGTAACCATAGGTTATATAAGAAACAGGTAAGTTGAGTTTAAAGGCAGCCATTCTAAAAACAAGAGTTAGATAGCTTCCAGACATTTTATGTGACAAATGTGATATGGCGACCTAATAAGAGGCAAAAGATAGCATAGGTTTGCCGAGCATAATGTAAAGGAATGTGTCCTAGAAAAATATCAAAGATTACCAAGAATATGGAGAAAAGGTCAGTGCTTTTCTCAGGTCATAATTCCTATTTCTTCATAAAAATAATAATAAAGTTTAACAATAAAGAAAGAAATCAGTCTTGAAAATAGGGGTGCGTCTTCTACACTGGCAATTATTATAATAAAAAACACTTTAATGGAAGCACATCAAACACCCTTGAATATATTCAAATAGTCTAATTTTGAGAATACACACCTCAAATTGAGGCTTTTCAGAAGAAGAAAACATGTTGCTAAGCTTCCTTACAAGCTCATAAAAACATGGCCCATTTCCAGAATTTCAACAGATTCCCTGTGATGTACATTGTTAAAATTCAGTAGTTCTTATTTTTTGAGTGTCATTAATAAGAATTATTACATCCTCAATAGATATCAAACCTCTCCATTATACCCACGACTTAATATAATGCAAGGCTGAATTGTGATCACCTTTAGTACTTCAACTGAAAATACATACACGATTGTAACTTTCAAAATTACACCATTCATTGTAAAAAGTATTACATGGCAACATGACAAGCCTCCGGAGATCTAAAATTTCACAATTGGTCCAATTATCTTATTTCCCTTATTCTAAGATAACCAGAATAACCACACTTACACGAGGGAGAGCTGAATCGCGGAAACTTGCATACATGTTGCTAGTTCGACCTATTCTTGAATACGGTTCAAGTTGTTGGAATCCTTACCGTGTAGGACAAGTACATACTTTAAATGAAATTCAAAAAGTTACGGAAAAATTTGTATTACAAGGAAAAATAAATTCAAATAGTCCCATGTGGAAATCCTTGTAGAAACTTCGGGAAACAGCTAGACTCTGTGCTCTCTTCAGAGCTTACAAAAGTGAACCACCTTGGACGGATATTCAGAAGAGACTCTTAAAATCAGTCGTCATGATCGCAATTGCAAAATTATGGAGAGAAGGTAAAAACAGATATTGGAAAATTTTCTTTTGTTAACCGAACAATAAAAAACTGGAATGAATTACCTGCAGTACTACTAAAGACTACCTCAGAATATGGGAAAATTCAAAAACGAATTAAAAACATAAGTTAAAAATACTAATAATTGTACATATGTTAGACTAGAGTATTCAAATTTTGTATTCGTTTAGTATTAGTCATAATTTGTAAGAAAAAATACGGGTTTATAGCGTACATAATTTAAGGTATAACTCGCAAGAAATTTAAATGTATTATTTGTTCTTATGGAGAGCTGCCACCGGGATCTTCCCAAAGCAGTTAATTTATTAATATTATTACTGTACCTGGTACAAACAAGGTCAGTCATCAAATTGATACAATTTAGCACTTGTAATCAAAGAATTTGTTGCACACAGCCAGGAAGGAGTCATGCTGTTTAAAAGTAAACATTTTCATGGTATATTAGTCAAAATCCTTTACCTTTTTCCTAAAGATGGGCTTCGTCTGTCCACCGAAACCTTGCTGTTTGCGGTCGTATCTTCGTCTGCCTTGGGATGCCTGTCTTTCCTTAGACTTCTTGTACTGGGTGACCTTATGGGGCTTATGTTTCTTACATTTTTTGCAGTAAGTACGCCTCTGTTTAGGTACGTTCACCTGTAAAGAAGCATCGTTTAGAAAATTTCTAACAAGAACAAGCTGAAGATTTGGTAATTATACTTGGTAAATACGAGAACTGAGCTCCCAAGAAACTAAAAATCGTTACACGACGTAATTAAGTAATATTCAGATTACAACCACATTAAGCCCCTTAAAATAATTACATCTCCGATGTTATTTCAGTATTTTAGTACATTCTACTGAAAATTCAAAGCTATTAGATGTGAACGTGCATAACTCGTTACCCCACGCCATCGCTCATGGCAAGAATACATTTAATAAACCAAAAACACTAACAAAATAAATCACTTTTTGCAAAATAAAACGTATTAAATAACAGTTATAACAATATACACGACTTCATAGAAACAGTGAAATTCATTTCCACACCCGAACATGCTTCTCTTATTATTAAAATATTTCCACACTTCGCATTTTTATATAAAAATTATTAAGTATTGGATAAATAATACAAAAAGATTTTCACGCACGTACCATTGTAACTGCTCACTAATTATCGTGGCAACTTAATAGGGGTTTCTAAAAACCCAAATCTCACGTGCGCGACGTAAGATGCAGGTTTCACGAAGATCAGGAAGTGGTCATGTGGCCATATTGTATCCGGTGGTCAGAGAGAAATTACATTATTTCAAAGTGTAAATATCAAAACACTCCCGAAAAAGATTAGTACAATAAATAACCGTACACAACATTTGGCGCTTTCTTTTACTACACATTACACTGATATTCTCGATTCTCAACACTGAAGTCATACATCTTGTTAAACGCATTTATCAACAACAGACTATAATCAAATAACTAAAAATCATATCTATAATTGTATTTCTATATTTGTGGAAGCCATGATGTTGGATGTAAGTTGTGTGCACTCCAGAAATTAGGGTTTTCCACTGCACTTGTACTATGACAAATAAATAAATGTAATTCCAACCCTGAGTTCACATTAACAAAAAAGAATTCATTATTTTCCTAAATTAAACACAGGTTTTGTTCCTTGAATCTTGTGCATGCAAAGCTACAAATCTACAAGTGATAAAAGTTTGGAAAGCAATGAAAATTAATCTTTTAAAATAATGAAACTATATTGCTCAAAGTTCATGTGACAAAACAACACCTTCGGGCATGATTTCAGCTATTCAGATCCTTATCATATCACTAAAAAGTTTTGAATATTTCTGATTCATTAGGAATTTCCAATGTTTTATTCGTATTAAAAAAAAACTGTTATTTTGAAAATTCTGGCTTGTTTCCATAAGTACTTGGCATACCAATATACACAAAGCTGTCTGTGTCAGTGCAGGTCAGGAAGCATTATCAAAGTGCTGTCAGCCAAATGCTGTAAGTTCAATTTCCTCAATTGCCATGGGTGTTTTCACAATATGGTTATATTGCCATGGGTGTTTTCACAATATGGGTGCTCAGTTCTCGTATTTACCAGGTAAGATTACCAAATCTTCAGCTTGTTCTTGTTAGAAATTTTCTAAACGATGCTTCTTTACAGGTGAACATACCTAAACAGAGGCGTACTTACTGCAAAAAATGTAAGAAACATAAGCCTCATAAGGTCACCCAGTACAAGAAGTCAAAGGAATATTCATAGATCAAAACCTAACATATAACAAACAAGTTGATACACTTTGTAATAAAATAAACTCTAATATAAAACTCTTAAACTCCTGAGGTACTTTTCCAGATACCTGGAAATTGATGCACTTATTTCAGTATATTATGAGACAATCTTCTCTCAACTTCAATACGGCATTGAAATTCGGGGTTCACAAAAAAATATGGGTTAATTAATGGTCCTACAAAAGGAATGTATAAGAACTGAATCCTAGACCTGTAAAGATTTCTTTATTAAATATGAATTACTCACTGTTGTAGCACTCTACTCTTACAAAGTATTATTACTATTGTCAAATAATCAAAATCAATATTTTGTGAGCCATAAAGAGATACATAACCACTGTCCTTTAGGACATAGGGACTACCACAGGATATACACTAGCAAGTCTTCAACTAACAATGATCCTTTCCGCATGGCTGCACAGCTCTTTAATAAACTCTCAGTTAAAATAAAAACTGCTGATGATAAATACTTCAAAACACTGCTTAAATGTCATCTTATTAGTGTGTGTCCATACAAGATATCTGAATTGCTTCAACATTCTGTAATTAAAAACCATGAACCGCTACAAGAGTGACCACTCTTCGTACCTGTCATCTTTCAGTCCAATAAGGCAATATACTATACAGTAATGTAGTAAATAATGTAATTATATGTCAAGATATTGTAATTAATGTAATTATTATCATTAATCGTACACCTAATGTATTAAAGTTATTGTAAATTAATTAAACTGCTACTGTAAGATAAGGGAATTACTCACTCTAATTGTGAGCTATTTTTGCCACTATCATAAGCTACTAGTTTATTGTTAATTTTATTTGTTAATGAGGCTTTGTGTAGTTTAAAATGTAATTTACCTTAATGTTTAATATGAGGAATTGCATGATTATTCACGTAATTCATTGAGTAAACAATTTGCATTATTACCGTAAGTTATGTCATCAAATGTAATTCGTTATTCCTTAAATTGATGTAATTGTCTATATTAATCAATTAGGTATATTTTTATCACGTAATTTAGAAGGATAATGTAGTCTTATTATATTATTACTGAAAGTTAATGAAATTAACTTACTGTAATTTTAATTAATTTCTAGACTGACTTTGTTTGATGATTTATGGAAGTTTATAAGCAATAAAAAATTATTATCTATCAACACCATTAATTCTCATAAGATCATTGCCACCATCATTATTATTCAGGGAAAAACAAATACAAATCTCTTCTGTAACCATCAGCCCAGAAATTGAGTAAAACTCCTACGATTGATACAATGATTATGACAGATATCATAATAAATCTCTTACTATATAAAAATGTATGAGAGTACGGAAGTATATTAATGTGTAGATGTGTACATGTTTGTAATAGAAAACAAGTATCTAATTACACCACTCCTACCTTAAATGCTATATTTTCAAAATAGCTCATTTTTAAAAATACTACTCCAAATTTCAGTTTTTAAATCTCATTGTAAAAGAGGACATTACTTTATACATTTTTCCTAAAAAAAAAATCTTAATTTGTAAAAAAACTACCAAAGTATCAATATTAAGAACAAGCTATATTTCATTTTGAGATTCATGTAAAGTACCTTGACTCAGAGCAAACACTTTTTTTAGATCAGCACTCCATAATTAAAGAGGAACATTATTTCTCTATGCTATTATGATTCAGTAACTTATCTTCACACACCTACCCATGTTGATAGTGAGCTGGGAGAGGGTTTCATGCAGGACAAGGCAATTGACATTTTTCATTACCCTAGCCTTATTTTGTATAAACCAAAGTTGAGGATATGGAAGAATGATAATGTTTACTTTAATTATTGCAATTCCTCATTCATTTAAAAATTAATTTTTGTTTGGTCCAGAGGTCTGAGTAGTCAATAAATAAATTATCTGATCTTCATAAGTGTCTCATGAAATGAATATCATTCAATTCTGTGAAGTTTAGAGTAATCAACCCATGATTATTATTTTCTTTGTCCAATTTAAATATAGTGAGTTGCGAAGGTTTATCAGCTGTGATACGGTTATCCAATTGGGAGCTTCAATACTGGAAATTGAAGTCGTAACGAAGCTCCTGATTGGATAACTGCATCCAGCTGATGATCTGCTATTATATTCCTATTGGACAATACTTCTAATGTGGGTTAACTAATGTTTTGATTGATTTTAAGTGAGAGGGGGCCTTCTTTGAGGGGGGGGGGGGGGTAAAACCAGCTATCCCACGTTTACATTAAACTTGTGTGTAAAACATCAAGCCTCTGAGCAAAATTTAAATCACCTGTTTCATCACCCAAGTCATATCTCCTTTCTCGGGAAAATGGAGAAAGGAGGTATAGCAGAATCTATGCTGTCATGTGTATGAGCAAGTCTAATGTTCTGAGCCTCACCACATAAAATACGGTATAATGAATTAAATTGAATGCTTCTCCAACCTAAAAGACCCACCCATTCTTTAAACCCACGGAAAAAAAACAACCTAGTACCCATTATAAACATTTAAATGTTTTTATCATTTTTTTCAATTATTTCAAATAAAATATAAAAACTTTTACTTTGGTGTGTTCAAATATTCAATAAAAACTGAAATTGAATCACAACAAATACATTCGGGTACCAAAAACAACAAAAAACCAAGGTTCAAATTAAATAAACTCACAATAAAAAACAAACTTCTACTTGCTGTTATTGACACCTCTGATTTCATAACAAAATCACATACAAACATTTACAAGTACAAAATAACCTTAGAATAAAATGTGAAATGATTTTGCAACTTTGCTACATATTACTTTGCATTTGTTACTTTACTACCCAAACACAATAATATGAAGGAAAATGTATTTTACCAATAATTATTACACGAGTTTGAAATCTTAAAATTGGAGAGAAGGGGAATAATCGTTGGATGCACCATATATATACTTGCAGGAAGTACTGAATATATTTCAATATGATTGTTCTTAAAACAAACTTTAGTATTTTGTATGAACTAAATTAAAAAAGAAATTCTCCAACTATCCTCCGCCCCAAAGTTCTTTTTTCTTTGTTTTTTATCACCCTGGATTTTTCCAAACCTTCTTCTGATATTAATAAGTACTGTTCTATCAATGTATAGAATAATGATGTTTAGAAATGAGAACACAATTTTCAGCAATTACAAACATTAATCAATAAACTATTTATTAACGAATCAGCTTCAGATCTAACAATCTTTAAATGTTTGGATATTTAGAATTTTAAACATGACTTCAGAAATTCAAAGACAATAGATACACACTTCTTTTCAAACATATGTCATACATAAGAAAATAATAACTTTCTTTGCAGAACTTTTTCTCTCAGAAGAGATGAGATCCTTTCTCATAACAAAAAAGAGATTCTTGAAAACAAAGTTTTAAAAATTCTGCACATAAAAATAAATATTATGAATGACTGGAAAAAGGAAACAAATTAGAACACTTCATTTAAGGTCAAGTTGCATTTAAATATAAAAAAAAATTAAATTAACAAGCTTAGTGTCATTAACATAACATTATGTACAGTTTATTTGGCAAAGCTTTGGATATGCGCGAGTGTGTGTGTGGGGGATTAAGGAGACGGAAGCAAGACACACTGAGGAACTTCCCAAACATAGCAATTTCAATCCACAACCTCGTCACACAAATACCATTAACATTTTTTCAATTTACAAAATAAATGTTTTTCTTAAAAATAGAAATACAAAAAGTTATATAATTATTTGTTTCTAAATATACAATATTGTACAAACTTTTCTCCTAGCTTTTCGATGGTGCCAACTATTTATATATACAAATATGACCAGAACAACATGACTGGAAGAAGGCACGCACCAACATTGTACATCAGTCAACTTTCCCTCTTAAATGATTATTATTACTTTATATTGTACATCTTTGTACTAAGAGTGCAAAGATGATACCAATGAAAAGTTGCGCCTTATTTGTTAGACAACACACGTCAATATGAATGTGAGGTATTGAACACATCTTCTGTTTCTTGCAATTACTACTGCTTTTCAAGTCACCTTCTTCGTCATTAAGACCATTTAAGCTTGATATATGACGGAAGTCACTGCATCTGTCTGGAAATTAATTAAAAAGTTAGTAATTTAAGAAATATAAAACCCAGAATCTCATTTTTAATAAGTAATTACTGGATATTCTTTAATTGTTTAATATTTCTTTAAATGGATTGTCAAAATTATGGTGCCCAATTAATATTACTATATTTTCAATATTCTTTTCTTTTAAAAATGTTTTTCCCTTTTTTAATAGTGTTTAAATATGAATAAACAACAGACACTCGGAGAATATGGAACTATAAATACAAGTATAAGAATAAGTTTATTAGAAAAATATATGGCAATTGAACAAACAGGATTATGGGCTAATAGATGACAAAATAAACAACATATAACATCTCTCTTGTAAAGATCCTCTTTTATCTCATCTACTCAGTGAATCTTTACAAATGAAGTGTCAATCAAAAGATAATTTTTTCAGACTTTTGACTAATACACTAAGGAAGATGGCAGTTTTGTACAATTTATAAGATGACAATGGAACAAAAAGCAGAAATGTGATACTGCTGAAAAGGAATTACCTCCTCTTGCCTGGGGGTGAAACAGAAATATTTGATGTTACTTATACTTCCCATAAATAAATTATATAGGAGTCGTGTATATTGAAATTCAGCAGTAAAAAGTATGCCATACAAAACAACTTCATTAGTATTTTACATTAATGTAAACCAGACAATCATCTTTTTAAACAAGAGAACATAGAATGTCAAGAAACAAAGTATAAACTAAAAAAATCTACATTCAGAGATACAACATTAATTAAAAACAAAAATATTGTTTATATAACCCTGAACAATTCTAAAATGATTAAGACATACATTATAGAAAGTGGTCACAATATAAGTAATTTCCACATAAAAAATATTTATTAATGCAAAGCATGACCTTTCTTGATGCTTCAAATTCTTTAGTACAATGGAATTTAGACAACTGATGGCCAACATCACCGAAGTAATATCTGCTGTCATCTGTCACCATGTATTCGTTTGGCCGCCTCAGCTCGACCTTATGTGGCAAGACATCTTCTTTCCCAACCCATCCTCCACAGAAAGTAAGTCGCGTCGCCTTATTTAGTTGCCAAATAATGAGGAGATGGGGGTCGAGAGGCTGCTCCTCATGGTAACTGATGCTGCACCGTACACGATTAAAGCGTTCCCAACATTAAAAACCCTGTTTCCTAATATGGTACAATTGTAACATGTGACATGCTGTGCACATAAATACACATGGAGGAAGTAACTAAATATAATATAGAAGTAACTAGAAATAATATAGAACTACATACTTTACAGACACTGGGTAAACACTTGGAAGGAACAATTGTCCCTTTTCCAGATAATGTAATAATAATAATAATATTTATTTTTCTGCTAATGAGCTTTTGCTCGGTGGCAGAGCAAAATACAGCACATATACAGAGACATTAATATTACATATATATAATATGAAGAGTACAACTAAGTAAAAACTAACGAACGTAAAACTAAGGAAAATGTCTAAGAAGACCTAACATACACAGTTATTTGGCATCACACGCAATTCTCTAGGCGTTTCTGGAAGCAACGCAAACTGGAGGGAAAAGTCGCCAGCACTGCAGAAGGTAAATTGTTCCAGTCAGTTATTGTCCGGTTGGCAAAAGAGTATTTACCTACGTCGGTTTTTTGATTCTTATATTTGATTTTGTATGGATGATCTCCTCTTCCGAAATATTGAGGGTGCCCTATCCTAGTTCGAATGTCATTTAACGCTTTACATCCATTGTACGCTTTCAGAAGGTTTACTAGTCTAGCGATCTTTCAACGTTTGCCTAAGGGTTCCCACATCTGAGTTTGATCAATGTTTTTTCCAGCAAGTTTTATTGCTCTATTTTGAATACTGTCTAACAAATTTATCTGCCCAACCCTATACGGGTCCCAACACGCGGAGCTATATTCCATCACCGGACGCACAAGGGAAGTATACGCTAAGCGCTTTGTGTTCGCGTTTCCTTTCCTCAATATCCGCATTACAAAATGGAGTGATTTCCAAGCTTTGCGCGCAACGTGATTGATGTGGTTGGACCAGTTCAATCACGTTTGAGCACAAAAGTGTCAAAATATAAGTTTGCAGCCATAACATCATGTTATTGGTAATGATCATATTCTACATACAAAATGAGACTTCCCAACAAGAGATAACCTGAATAAAATACTAGCGACTTTCTGTGCTCTTAATGAAAAATGAAATGTGTAGAAGTAGTTACTAATCAGTTTTTAAATTGCAAATTCTTTGTTCATCTAGGTGTCAAAAAGATGCATAGTCGTTGTAAAATACTTTTTTGTGACCAAACTCTGTATATCTTAAAGAAATTATGTGCATATTTCATCATTTTTGTGATATATTGGCATGCTTATTTCAGGGCCAAACACTTGCATAAAATTTCCAGCTCTGACATTAACTCACTCTTTGAAAGTGAAAAAATGTAAATCCAACAAAGGGAAACAATATTTAACAATTCAATTAATAAAAAGAGGATAAAATGAAATGTGTGATATTAAAAGAGGGAAAATGCAAAGTGAAGTTTGTTACTCTTGCAAGAAGTATGTGTAATAAACAATGAATTAGTTTAAAATAAAAGCTTTTTTTCTTCTTCTTTCTCAAGTTATAATCATGATTACTACAAAAAAAGTGTTTATTTTTTACTTATACATTATTGCTTGATAATGCCCACTGAGCTTGAAATACCTTGCATAACTTAAATGGATCGAGAAGACCATGGTTTCGAGGAAAACATGAAGAGAATTGAATGATGCTACCTGTTCTCTTTTGGAGAGAATTGTGGGAGGGAAATACGAAAAGACAAACTGAATCAACATAACTAGTTAATTAGTAAATAAGGAAATATGAATCATCAAAATTAGGTAAAAAATAAAATCTTGTAGGTACCATGGGTATTAACTGGTTCTAATTATCTCCAATGACAGAAACCCTTGTAACGCCTTCGGTGCATAACTATTATCCAAGTAATCATATTACCTTAGAAAAACTTCAATGCCTAGAGTAATAGTTTATGCATTCTGGGCTTTATGGCACATACCTTTTAACATGCTTTCACTTCAGTCTTGGGAGTAAAGCCATTATGCTTCCAGAAGTGGCAACATCCCACGGCGTCAACCCAAACGGATCTTTGATAGTGGGGTCTGCCCCTGCTTCCAGCAGAATCTCCACCATGCGCTTGTTACCCCTATCCGCTGCACAGTGCAACGGCGTCCACCCATCTTCGTCCTTCAGCTCTAGTGATGCCCCATTGGTGGCTAGTGTATGCACACATCCCTCGTGACCCCTGAACATAATCACATTCGGTTCAATCAAGATTATTATTTAATTTATTTACTTATTTATTTATTTATTTATTTTTTAATTACAAGCAGTGTGACGCAAAGAAGAGTTGCGGTGGCACAAATACCTGGCTCAAATGTTAGCTGATTGCAGTGAATAGGATAAACTTTTTTAGGCATGATTTTCAAAATAGAGTTTTCAAACTTTAATTTTATAACAACTGAAAGTATTTTGGATGAAAATTCTAGCTCGTGCCATTTGAAAATTATATATTTCAATGTTTTTCACATTAACCTTATTCTGACTATGACATTCTCTTTGAGTCAAATAAATGTTTTGTGATAAGAACATTGTTATGGGATATAATGAGCACCACCTCGGCCTAACAACTCTTAAAATATCATTATATAATATTTACTCCTTGGTTTCTAAAAAGTAGCTCAAAGGAGAAAGTAAGGGTGTTTATAACACCAGTATGGCAATCAGCACAGTAGTTAATCAATTTTGAAGTTGTATGTATAACACATAATAGAATTTAATCAAGTATTGAACTTGCTATCTTTTAGCAAGTCAAAAAGATATCAAAAATTTCACGTACAATTTCAATAACATTAAAATTAAAACTATCAGTAGTGTTAAAGATCTCGGTGTAATATTTTATTGTCATTTTTTATTTAAGTTGCACATTAAGCAACAAGTACTTAAGTGTTAATAAAACCTTGGGCATTCTCGTTAGATTGGGAAGAAAGATCAACTCTGTTAAGATATTGAGAATATTATTCTTCAGTACTGTTAGAATATGAACATGATTCAATACATTCGTCACTAAATCGTAAGGGTCTTTGTAAAATTTAAGAACAATATCAGTGTTGATTTAAGTACCTTGTGTATAGAGACATTGGAATTTATCAACCCACCCATGGGTTTGACCATGAATATTTGTTGGCTAAATTTCATATCTAAAGTTCAGCCAGTAGAAGGCAGTTGTCTTTACTAATTACGTTTATTAAGATCTGAAAGAACTTTGCTGATTGCCCCACTACTCTTCGTAAAATTCAACTGTCTGTCCCATGCAAACCTTCCATTATTAATACAACTACAACAATTTGTTACCAAATAGTGTTCTTTGCAGAATGATTGTCAATGTTAGCAAATTTGTTTCTAATATTGAAGCAAGCATCATTGTATTTGCTGATTTTTTAAATACATTAATTAACTCTGCTATTAAACATTTAATTTAAACAAACAAAAGATATGAACAAGTAAATAAGCCAATTTATTTAAGAGCACAAGCAGAAATGAAAAATTGATGTAACCTGGCAATAGCCATGTGCAGAGATGTGGAACCCTCACGCCCAATGGAATCAACAGCAACACCGTTTTTGATGAGCTTGCGTAACACACGATACCACCCATTTTCGGCAGCACGCCACATGATCTCCTCACCAACATATGAGCGTGCAATCTTGGGACTAGCCTTCAACAGCTTCACAGCTACCAGATCTTGTGTACACACCCTCAGTGCATCAATGACCTGCAAGAAAAAAAATCGTTTTTTAACTCCATTTCTTTCACTTTAAGCCACTTAAATTTTATTTATTCCTTATCTATTTATTTATGTATTTACATTTAATGATTCATTTATCCAAAGGGCAAATGTACCCAAGAACATGAATTTTACAATAACAGCAAATTATAATGTAGAACATTGCAATAAAAGTTATAAGTCATATAATTATGGACACAGTTTTGTTTATAAGTATTAAGAATAATTGATTTCACTTTTTTATTTGTTAAAGTGAACATATTCCATCCATGTTTATATTTACATACATTATACATCTAGTTGAACACGGTAATCACTGATTTATGTAAAATTAGTGGTTGTATAACAACACACTTTTAAAAAATTATTGATCATTGTTACATAAAATTACAATACTAGTTGATTCAGCTAGTATAAAAATGCACAAATATGTAATGGCGTCTCACACCATCTTTCATCAGCATGGATTGGGAATCACCATCACCAAATATTATTCAAATAGATAGTTCAGATTAGTGCGGAGACCCTTCAGTATACCTCATATCCCAAACAAATATGCTTCCCTCACCCCTCATGCAGTGTTGCCCTTTTGTCACAGTGTAGTCTAAATACTGGTATAAATAGTTCACTTTTACAGTTCAAAAATTTCAAAAAATCTTGAAAACTATTAATATTTTGAAAACATTTTACATGAAATGAAATACAATATTGAGCATTTTTATTTTCCACAATGACAGAACACGAATGAAAAAACATTTTAACTTTGTGACCACCACTCAATCTTCTCTCCATGAAAAGGGTAATCTCTGTGAATTTTCTGGACTAGAAGAGGGAAGAGAAGAGATAGTTTGAAGATGAGCAAGAGCGAGAGAGAGAGAGGCAGGCAGGCAGGCAGGCAGACAAACACAGGCAGACACAGATAGACAGACAGACACAGACAGACACAGACAGACACAGACAGACACAGACAGACAGACAGACAGACAGACAGACAGACAGACAGACAGACAGACAGTAAGACAGGAAGAGGCAGGCGGGCAGACAGAGGCCGAGAGAGAAGCATGGACAAACAGACACAGAGAGGCAGAATGAACGAATGACAATGTGCAACATTCTTACCTCTAAATTACTGCGTTTTGATGGCTTCAGAACACTCACATTATAAGCACATTGTTTATAATACCCCAGTGATGGGTACTTTTTCCAATTAAGTAGGGTCTTCTCCAGCACAGTGAGCCATCCCATGGCCGCTGCTCGCCGCATCACGGCTGCACGGGTTGCACCTCTCGCATCTGACCACAGGATGTCCAGGATCTCTTCTGTTTTGACAACTCGTATTGCACAATGGAGGTTTTTCAAATGATCTTCACCCTTGCACCCTCGATCAGAGCAGTAACTCAAGAGAGCAGATACAGGGCGTGCCCAACCTTCTCTTGCAACTCGTGCCAGCATCTGTGAAAGAAACCAAGCATGATTACTTCATAAATACGTCAGTTTTAGGTATGAAAGATTAAAGATTCAGAGACGCTTTCAGAGTGGTTCTATGGACCCCCTTAGACTTAAAAAGAAATCTGTATAAGCCGACTCCATTTGAAAGTCTGATTTCAAATATTGAATTATTGTACTATTGCAAGCACTTACAGAGAACATGAATTTTACACAGAATGGATAGTACACCTTATTAAAAATACAGTACTGAATTTATTCTTCTTTCTTTTGCAATGTAGTTATTAAAATTAGTCCACGCTAAAAACCTAGCCTTAGGGTCAGTACCTATGATGATCATCTTAATTAAACTGCTTTTCTCCCTTTGACTTACGAGATCTGAGTATCCTACACAAATCATAAAATATTATTATTCCTGATTGTCTGCACAAAGTATTTTTTTTTTGTTGACAGGATAATCCCATACAAAAAAGGATAATACAGAAAAAAATTATAAATCAATAAAATGAATTTTACAATAATAACTAAGTAATAGATTAATAAAAATTATGGTACAATACGCAATAATGATTATTGTTTTTGCCAAAAAGTTCTGTTGAATTACTGGATAATTTAGTCTTTTAAATTGAAATACTTAAATAAGGGGGGACAGAAATTTCTTCCCGCCCCGGATGGCTGACACACTACGCCACTGTCTGGATCCTTTCGATCATTGTGAATGAAGCCTCAGAATGGGGTGGTCACACCACCACTGCATATTCCAGAATAGATCTTACAAGTGCAAAAAATAGTCATTTGAAACCCTGGATATTACAAAAATCTTTCATGTTTCTTATCAGGAAATTCAACATTTTTTGGCTTTGTTACATATCTGTTCAACATGCAAATTGAAATCAAAACGTGCATCAAATGTCAGACCAAGATCCACAACGTTATCCACAGATTTCAAGAGCATGGCTGTCAATAGTATATAAATCGCTAAAAAGCTTCTTTTTTTTTTGGTGAAGCTTACACCATTTGTAGATATTCGGAATCATACCATTCTCCAAACACCAATCATAAAGCAATGTTCATCTGCAGATTAAGGGCATTGGCTTCACTTTGGATTTCATGGTAAATAATTTAGTATCAAAAGCAAGACTTCACTGTGTTTGATAACTTGAGGTAAATCATTGATAAATATGTTAAATAAAAAAGGGTCAAGATGGGAGCCTTGCAGAACACCTGAGGGAACATTGTAATATACTGAGTTATTACTGTTTGAATAAGACAAACTGTTTTCTCTTATTTACAAGGTTAGAAAGCAAGCCGGACGTGCATCTCTCAGCTCGTGCTTAAAGAATTTAGACATTAGGATATTATGATCTGACTAAACGAAGGCTTTTGTAAAGCCTGTATAAATCCATCTTCACTAATCCTCCATGATACAGAACCTCAAATATAAAGTGATGTTAAAAAAACGAGACTGAACACTGTTTATTTTGAAAGCCATGTTGACTGAGAGATTCATATCTATACCAGGAGCAATGAGTGACACCACCTCTTACTCAAAAAATATATTATTCCTTTTCTCCAAAGGCAAAGTAATATAAATTAAATAAAATGTCCATTGAGTGTGGCTGTAGCCTTCTCACACACAATTACCCTTGCACTTGAGAGAGAAATGTACAAAATTACTAACATGAACAATAGCATATTTTAGGAGGTTCTAGGTATTTAAAGAGGAGATAACAAAGGAGAAAAATAATGTAGTCATGTAACAATAAAAGAAAAAAGTGGCACGTAGGAGTAAGATGATGACGATGATCAGGAGGGATAAGTACGAGGTGGCAGAGAAGAAAAAATATGAGAAAGAAGAAAATTAAAAAGAGATTAGGAAAATAGATAAAATGAAGAATAGAATACAAAAGCAGAAGGAGAAGCAAAAAGTTGGAAGGAAGAGAAGCAATAAGACAAACAGAGGATGAGGGGAAAAAACGAAAGGAGGTAAAGCGATAAGACGAAAAGGAGGTAAAGCAATAAGGTAAAAAGAGGTAAAGCAATAAAACGAAAGGAGGTAAAGTAATACCACGAAAAGGGGGTAAAGCAATACCACGAAAAGGGGGTAAAGCAATACCACAAAAAGGAGGTCAAGCAATAAGACGAAAGGACGTAAAGCAATAAGACGAAAGGAGGTAAAGCGATAAGTTGAAAGGAGGTAAAGCAATAAGACAAAAAGAAGCTAAAGCAATAAGACAAAAAGGAGGTAAAGCAATAAGACAAAAGGAGGTAAAGCAATAAAACGAAAGGAGGTAAAGCAATAAAACGAAAGGAGGTAAAGCACTAAGACGAAAAGGAGCTAAAGCAATAAGACAAAAAGCTAAAGCAATAAGACGAAAAGGAGGTAGAGCAATAAGACAAATAGAAGGTAAAGCAATAAGACAAAAGGAGGTAAGGCGATAAGACGCAAGGAGGTAAAGCAAAAAGACAAAAAGAGTAAAAGCAATAAAAGGAGGAGAGGAGAAAGGAGATAAAGTAATAAGATGAAAGGAGGTAAAGTAATAGGATGAAAGGAGGTAAAGTAAAAAGACGAAAGGCCAAAAGGAGGTAAAGCAATAAGAAAAAAAGAGTAAAAGCAATAAGAGGAGGAGAGGAGAAAGGAGGTAAAGCAATAAGACGAAGAGGTAAAGCAATAAGGTAAAAAGAGGTAAAGCAATAAAACGAAAGGAGGTAAAGTAATACCACGAAAAGGGGGTAAAGCAATCCCATGAAAAGGGGGTAAAGCAATACTACAAAAAGGAGGTCAAGCAATAAGATGAAAGGACGTAAAGCAATAAGGCGAAAGGAGGTAAAGCGATAAAACGAAAGGAGGTAAAGCACTAAGACAAAAGGAGTTAAAGCAATAAGACGAAAAGGAGCTAAAGAAAAAAGACAAAAAGAAGCTAAAGCGATAAAACGAAAAGGAGGTAAAGCAATAAGACAAAAAGGTGGTAAAGCAATAATACGAAAAGGAGGTAAAGCACTAAGACGAAAAGAAGATAAAGCAATAAGACAAAAAGAAGCTAAAGCAATAAGACGAAAGGAGATAAAGTAATAGGACGCAAGCAGGTAAAGCGATAAAACGGAAGTAGAAGAAGAGCGATAAGGCGCAGCAAGGAGGCAAACCTCTCCCGGCAGGAGGGGTGGGGGAGGGGACTCACGCTGAGGCGGTGGCCGCAGGAGGCGGCGCGGGGCGCGGCAGCGTGCAGCGCGAGGAAGGCGGCGCACGAGCCGGCGGCGGCCATGGCGCGGCGGGCGAGGGCCGCGGGCAGCGCGCCGGGGGCCGCCGCCGGGCGCAGCAGCACCTGCAGGATGTCGGTGAGGCAGTCGCGCGCCGCCGCCACCACCGCCGACGGCGCCACCATCGCCGCCACCCTCTCCCCCTCCACGGCGCACGCCCACGGCGCCGCCCCGCCGCCCACCAGCAGCGACACCATCGCAGAGTCCCGCAGCAGCACCGCCCGCACCAGCGCCGTGCGGCCCTCGGCGTCCGCCACCTCCGTCTTGGCGCCCTTCTGCAACGCAGCGCGCCAACCGCCACCGTCAGCTGTCGCCGGACGTAAAGGAGCCGTTCACAATGCAAAGCGCATAGACATAAACATTCAAATAAGCGATAGACTCGAGTATTTACAATGCCTAACATAAACGTAAGCAAAATACGGGTTTCTATTGTCTGTGAGGCTTTCTGGTTGGATGTGAGAATCGATTTTAAGATATCGACTGTGTCTATGTCCCATATGTCGTTAGTTCTTCTACCGACTTCGAATTTCGATTCTCGATTTTGAGTTACCGTTCTGTGATTGGTTCATTTCTTATGTCTTACTTAAGGATAAGCACAGAATCTTGAAGCTTGCAAGCTTTTAAGTTAACGTCTTACGCGTTATGTTTATGCGAGCACATTGTTAATATGTCCGCTTATGGACGTTGAACTAACTTTTATGTTAATGCCATGCTTATGTTTGTGTTTGCATTGAGAACTGCCCTTAAGGGTACCGCTACCAATGCTGACTAACCATTGGTTCATATCGGGGTATTCACACGAGCGTCAGAGTCGTGTGAATGTGCCTCGAGGGCCCCCTCACTAATGCTAACAAAGCATTGGTTTATATCGAGGTATTCACACGAGCGACAAGAGTCGTGCTGCTGTGGCGTTCGGTGGAGCACCCGCTTCCAGCAGCGCAGAAGAGGGTTCGCGCCACCGCCATCACAATATACTTCCAAATACAGTAAAATGTGCTCAATGCGGAACATGTATAATGCGGAAATCTAACTAATCAACTATGAACGGTCATTACAAACGTAAATTCTACAGTATTACATTGCATAATGCAGGGTCTTGTCTAATACGAAAAAAAAATACGGGTCCCTTGAGATTCCGCACTGAGCAAGTTTTACTGCAGCAGCCTTCACTCCAGACCACTGGAACACGCCACTGAACCAGAGTTTACCTGCTGGCTGTCTTTCTGTCGCTGCAGCCTTCCTATCTCGCGGCCAGTGGCCTACTAGAAGTATTAACTGCAGTGCGACTCCCTCGCACTTGTACTTTACCACAGGGAATTCATACGGATGTGGGCACCTGGCCGCCAGCCTCTACCCGCACCCCCGCAGTCGTACATTGGGCTGGTATCTGGATCCCACCAGAACGCAGTTTTCCCTCGCGGTAACCTCCCCGTACAACGCCTGGGTCGAGCCGCCCTGTCAGCTCAGAGCTGTTAGCTTTCCAGGCTAGTACGGGAGTCAATTCAATGCGCCACTCACATGCGCCGGAACGAATCCCTCGTCTATGCCCCCTCTTTCCGCCTCCTCACTTCTAACATCTGTAGGCTGTTGACGTGAGTATCGCCAGAACTTCGGCAACCTGGCGGGTGGTATCAGGTTCCCGCCGGACTTCTATCAGTGGATTCCAGAGCATCCCAAAGAATCTCCCTTCACCCGATCCTGCCCAAAGGTCCCGGCAACCAGGAGCTTGGCATATGCCTACTTACTGCCACCACCTTAAAGCTATCGACGTGAGTGTCGCCGCTCAACTCAAGAGTCCGGGTGCTCGTCTACAACTCTCCGCCAGAAATCGGGCCCGCCTACGCAGACGCGGTTCCCCTCTGAGAAGGCTCCGTGCGGTGGCTCCGTATGAAGGCTCTCCCACTTCTCGGTTGCTGCGTGTGAAGGGCTCTGCCACTTCTCGGCGGCTGCCTTCCAACGGAGCCACTCGGTGGCGCCACCGAGTCACAGCCCATCACAAGCAGCCACCGCTGTCCGCGAGTGGAAGGTTGCCTTCACACGGAGCCACTCGGTGGCGCCACCCAGAGGCGACACAGCCCTTCACACGCAGCCACAGCTGTCCGCGAGAGAGGAAGGATATGCGAGTCTCGCCGCTTTGGGCTACAATGGCCGAAAGGCAGCCAAACCGTTTCAGTGGCGCGTCCGAATCCTGTAAGTGTGAAGCGTGTTTGCATGAAGCGTTACTAGCTAGGAAAATCTCGAGTTGCCTCTTTATTGAGCGCGTTCTCTATACCAGAAACTTTCAAGGGACGCAGTCTCATCAAGCCTACCTCGCTTACTAAGAGAGAATGAATAGGCACGGTGGAAATTCCACCATGAGAATGCGTAGCTTTTCAAGCTATTGATATTTCCTTTGTTTCTGTTTATATTCCTCGATTCTTTTTTTCGTGGGGGGGGGTATGTTTTTATGGAATCTGTCGTCACTGCGGGGGCTCCGAGAAGGCGCTCCATCCCCTCTGAGTTTCATCGGGTTTAAGCTTATCTTACGGCTTAAGCCGCCTCATCGGGGCTTTTCTTAATAACTAACTAAAACTTATCCAATGTTTGCTTAAATCCAATTTCACAGAAGTCATGTAGCCATTTGGCATACCCATCTTGAACATTTTTTTTGTTCTTGATACTAAGCAATGTTCAATTATTGGCTTTCTTTCTTTTTGAGAGCGTAGACTTCTGTGGCCGAAGTCAGTCTGTCCGGGAGACGCCACGTCCTAGGCACAGCACCCAACGTTTCGGTTGTCATTCTGCGACCTTTCTCGGGTCGATTTGTTGGCACCTGTGCCTAGACTTCGATTTAAAAATACGGTCTGTTGACGTAAATCAGCTGTTACTGCGTCATCCAATCGGGAGCCTGAACATAACTTTGGAGACGTTTAAGTTCCCATTGGAAGATACGGTAAAAGCTGATGTACGTCAACAGACCGTATGTTTAACTTCGGTTTTTATAACGTGGCTCGCCAGGGACTGTCTTCACGATGGAATATCTCATGGCATTTCGCGTCGTAATCGGTCGGGCCGCAAGATGTTGACTGTATCAAGTGATCGCGGCCGTATCAAGCAGTGCGATGTGTCTAGCGGCACGACCGAGAGAGACGCGAAATGCCGTGAGATATTCCATCGTGAAGTCAGGCCCTGATGCACCACGTTATAAAAACAGAAGTATACATCGAAGTGGCGTGACCTGGACAGCCATGTAGCTTTTCGTTATTCCCCTATTCACGCATCCTTCCTACTTTGAATTGAATTAATCCCTTATTTTACGTGGCGAGACTCGGGCCATCAGGTCCGCTCTTCCGTCTGACCACGCAAATTTCGCTACGCTCCTTTCACCAACTAGCGGAGAAAGGAGGTATTTCTTGGGCGACGAAACAGGCGATTTCAATTTAGGTCAGAGGCGCTTAGGCTTGAGGATCTTTTACATGCAAGTAAATGTACTAACATGGGACAGCCGGCTTTATTTCCCCTGCGAAGGAAAGTGTACGAAGGAATTTTTCGCCCTTAAAAATCCACGGCAGGGTCGGGTTTGAACCCGCCAACTTCAATTGAATTGAATTAATGCCTTATTTTACGTGGCATGACTCGGGCCATCAGGCCCGCTCTTCCGACAGACCATGCAATTTTCGCTACGCTTCATTTACCAACTAGCGGAGAAAGTAGGTGAGCGAGAAAAGGCGATTTGAATTTAGCTGAGAATAATTCCTGGTGAGTCATTTCATTCAGACTACGTAAATGAATAAAGGGTAATAATGCAATTGGATAACTCCTACATGTTTGCTTGCATTTGGAGCGTGTTTTCCCTTCCACTTTCTTTGTTTTATAAAATGTGGATTTTCTAGAAAAAGTTATCTGCAGAAATTGCATCATGCAAAACCAGTTAGACGTGACTCTTTC